>OX578285.1:60205236-60287155 GCA_951217055.1 Gerris lacustris
AATTCATAATCTCCAATGGCGTCTTTAAGGAAAATATATTTAAAAAAAAGATATATTAAAATTAAAACGATAATGGTAATAGGTATAATTATTATATTTAATTACTTATTTATAATTAAATGATTACCCCTTATCATTATCACTAACCTAAACCTATTTACAATGTAATTAAACATACCTATTAATATAAGAGCCACAAATTAATAGACAAAAGATAAAAAATATATAATAATAATAACATACTAATAATAATAATATAATATAACAATAATAATATGCTTGAATTTTTTATATAGCTACACAAGAAACGTGAAAAGATTGCAATATTTAAATCAATACCTAATATTATAGGAAATTAAGGAATTATAATAACAAAGGAATATTATGTAAGTTATCTATATCTAAAATAAAATATTGTACATTTTGTTTAAAACTAAACACTATTAATTGTAAAGGAACATAAGCATGCTATAATGTTGCTCTGAATAAAGGTTTTTATTTTTTCAAACTCCTTTACGATGTTTTAATCTGATGGGTTTTATCACAAATATTGTTCAAATCCAAAGAGCTCGAAAATATTATTAATATTTTTTTTTTAATTTTCTGATTTTGTTCTGTTTTAATTTGATTCATTCTGAGTAAGTTCACTTCTAAGTTAGTACAGTATAATTTTCTGATTTTGTTTTGTTTTAATTTTATTCATTCTGAGTAAGTTACACTTATAAGTAGTTAGTATTATAACTCTTAGTATATTATATAATACATAATATCAAAATATATAAAAACTTAAGATCGATATAACTTATACCTAAATATTTGTTCTAAAATGACAGAAATTCATATTTTAAGAACTCTTTAATTCTTTGTTACTTTTAATTATTTTAAAACTCTTCTACTTTCAAATGTTTTAAAAAAACAAATACAAATGTATATAGTTCAAGTGTGTCAATATTATCTGTAGACTAACCGATAGATAAGATGAATTAGATGCACGATGTGTACCATATGATCTTCTAGACAAGAATAAAACTTAAAAGTAGCTAGAGAGAACATCTGATATTTACGGTTGTAAATCACCCGTGAATCAATTATATAATTCGCCGTAGTAAAGAGGGCCGTATGAATTACATCTTTAACTCTTTCACATTATCTATCTAGTGATTTGGAATACTAGGAGTCCCTACAAAGGCACGCATGAACATAGAATATGTTAGAATAGAAAAGAACATAATAATATACAGAAGTATTTCGCTAGTCCGGACATCCGGTTAATCCAGACGTTAATTAACTTTAGCCTTATAAATTCCTATTTAGAAAATAGAGATCAAAGAACAAAAATCGGAAACATATTAAGCGATAAACATACAATAGATGAGTACCAACTGCCTCAAGGAACGGTGACATCACCTATACTATTTCAGGCATTTATAAATGATATTTTTTATGCTTTAGAAGGTGTAGGAGAGGTTTTCGGTTTCTGTGACGACACGGTCTTATTTTTCCAGGGTTCTAACTATAATGAAGTTTATAGAAAAGCGACCGAAGGTCTATATTTAATTAACAAATGGTTACATACCAATCTATTATACTTAAACGAAAATAAAACTAATTTCATTGCCTTTTCTAAAACTAAATCAGGACAACCGTCAAATAATAACATAATAATTCACTCTTGCAGTTGTAACTTCTTGACAAATAGTACCCAGTGTCAGTGTGATAGTAAAATAGAAAGAGCAGAAAACATTAAATACTTAGGTATCATACTGGATTACAGATTAAACTGGCTTCCTCAAGTGAATTACTTATCAAATAAATTAAGAAAATTCATTTATCTTTTTAAAATTTTAAGAGAATTTTGCAATGTAAAACTACTTACTAGAATATATTACGCTTTAGTACAATCAGTATTACAATATGGCATTATAGCATGGGGAGCAGCATGTCCTACTATACTGAAACCATTATCAACTATTCAAAAAGCCGTGATAAAAGTAATCTTGAGAAAACCTAAAGATTTCTCTACTGAACAACTTTTCAAAGAATTTCCTGCTCTTAGTATTGAACAGCTAAACAAAAAAATAGTACTCCTTAATCAACTTAAATTACCAAGACAACTAATAACACACGGACATGAGACTAGAAAACAGACTAGACAAGACTTGGTTTTACCGAAGACTTACTCAAGCCTAGCTCAAAGACATGCTTCCTATGTGGGTATCAAATTGTTCAATTCTCTATCCCATGTTATCAGAGATATTAAAAACCCTAACAACCTAAAAAAACAAATTGATACTTGGGTAAGAAACACCATCAGTCCAAAATAACATAAATTTTAAAATTAATTTTTTATATAAAGTCATAAAAATATATTTATTAAAATTTGTTATAGTTATTAAAAAATATAAATATATGTATTTAATAAAAAATTATTATAATAATTTAAAATTTTCAGCTGTTACTGTTATATTTATTACAGTAAAATGTTATAAATTTATAAAGTATGTTATATTTTATGTTATATGTTATAAATTTATAAAGTAATGTTATATTTTATATTTGCTTAATTTGTACAGTAAATTTAAATTTTATTATACATTTAAACTTTATTTGAGTATACTTACGAATATTAAAATTCAAAAATTATATTTTTATTTCAATTTAAGCGGCCGCCCCCTAGTTCAAGCTTTAGCTTTTTGGGGGCGCTCACCACTGATTTTGTGAAATTAAAATGTGTATGATGATATTTATATATTACGCTTTACAACATTTATAATTACTAATTATCATGTAATATTATCATGTTAACCATGCCATGTGAGAAATATATTTATTTATTTATTTATTTAAGAATGTATTTTTATTTTCTTTTTTGAAGTGAAACTTCTTTGGCGGCGGTAGAGTGCATTTTTTTATATAGTGAAATCGTGTAACGAAGTTTGCGATTCGAGACGCGTCCAAGTGTAACATTTTTACAGATTAATTGTATTATATCTATTTAAAGACCAGCAAATCAAAACAAACCTTTATTTTTATTGGAATAAATGTGATTGCCTTAGCGTAGCAATTTTTTTTTTTTTTTTTTTTTTTTCAAATAAATTTCCCAAAACCACTTCTTAAACCTGAAATAATAAATTCGTCAAAAAATGAAAGAGAGCAATGCATTCTAGAACTTAAGTTTCACTTTTAATGCGTGAGAGCATCACACATTTTTTTTTTTTCTAGCCTAGCTGATCAGATCAGAGACTGGGCTTATGGCTTATTCAAGAATTTTTGGCTTCCTGTACTGTCCGAGAAAATTGAATGAACTAAATGGCAATGAGATTTCTGCAGCTTGAACAGAAGTTGATTGTTTCTGAAGACGAGTTTGAATCCAAAGATATCAGTGATTCTGACCTCTTACTTAAGAGCAGTTAAAGTGTTTTGGGAAATGCTTCAAGTTGACATTCGACAGTCCAGTGAAAGTGTTGTTAATCACACCAAGAACTCTTTTCCCAATCTTCAAATTGTGTACAGGATTTTTTTTACTGTTCCAATTACTATTGCAAGTGCTTAAACGGACTTTTCCCGTTTCAAGCGAATAAAAACCTAATGATCCTAATAAATATAAGCTGATTTTTCATGGCTCAAATCGTCATACCATAATAAAAATATTTTTTAAAAATTGGACGCGGGTTTTTCTTACCAAATAATTTCAAAATAGCGGCAGATAAATAAGTTAAAATATAGAGGACTTATTCATTTTATAGGGAGGTATAGGTGGTGCGAATTTCACCTTAATCGGCCAAATAGTTCCGAAATTATTTAACGTTAAAGATTCAAAAGTCAATATTTTCAAAATGGTGGCAGATATAAAAATGTAATTCAGCGGAAATGTGATTTGTCTTATAAATCGGAACATTTTTATTTTATACGAATTTTTGAAATGTTTGCTTGCTTAGAAAAAATAGGTTAATGACGTCACAAATTTAATTGATTTTCCTGGCAGCACAAATACATGTAAGGAATGATTTGTGTACCAAGTTTCAACTCTCTAGCTTAAAAACTGTGGGAGTTAGGCGTGACACAGATAGACAGACTGACATCCAGCTAAAAACCACTCAAATCCTCTTAAAAACACACCCAAAACGGATAATTCCATTGAAATATTGGTTTCGGATTTTTGGGTGAAAACAATACCACTTACTATAATTATACTTTTACTTTAGGTAAGTAAAAAGTTATTAAAAATGTACGAGAAAAAAAACAACACTTTTTCTATGTTTTAACTAAACAAATATTTTACAAATTTTAACACGCCAATATTAAACTATTAAAAGCGTTTTTCCTTATCGGCGCCAGCAAATTACGTTTGGGCGTCGGGCAGATAAGTATAAGTGGGGTATATTATGTAAGTACCCCACACGGCTCAACAACAAGAGCCAAGCACTTAAGATTTGCCCCCAGGGCCCCGCAACTGCTAGGGCCTGCCCTGACTATTATCGTTCCCCAATATACTAGAGTGCCGATAAGCTGAGTTTTTTTTCCATCTGACCCCCCCCCCCCCCCCCCCCGCGGTGTTTCATCCTATCCCAGAATAAAATTTGTTATTATTAATTTCCTTTCTTAAGAAAATCGGTCTTGGCTGATTTCCCCTTCTTCTATTACTTTGCCCCTATTTCCCCCCTTAAGAGATTTAATTCCAGAATGCCCCTTATTGGCAGACATGAATATTAATTTAGAAATTATCATATAAAAAATACAATATTTTCTTCTACCGTTTCCAAAAAGTGTGAGATGACACTTTTTTTTAAAAAAACAACAACTTATTACGACCTCCATCTTGAATTAAAATGGCCGATTGGTAAACCCATGCTCCAAATTTGTTTGTCACAAAATAGGAAGCTAACTTCCAAATTTCAAAGTTCATCGTCATGTCGAATTTTGTATATAAATAGCTGCCATCTAAAATCAAAATTCTAAATCACGGTAGCTTTAAAAAAATGAGCAATCTCCTAATATTTTAATGGGCCAAGAAGAACTTTATGTACATATTTTCATGGTAATATGTACAGTGGTTCCGGAGGTATCGTGATGAGTCAGTGGTATTTGGATTTTATATTATATAGGTATTTTTTATATATATTTGGCTTCTAATTTCATAGGTATCTGCACCATTTTGGCCCACCTATTTCTAATTGTCCTATTTACTTGCAGTTTTTTTTAACTGTTCCTTTTTCCATTATAAAAACCCTTCTGGCTGTAGCATCTCCATAAATTCAGTAGTTCTTTTTTTAAAAAATACGTTGTGTCCCTTTCTAAGGAACATATTATAGAAAGGTTATGCTTAGTTTAGGTAAAAAAGTACAAACCATAACCTAAACTAACCATGAATTTCTTTAAGGCCCGGTCACACAGGAAGCGGACAGTCTACTTCCTGTTTGACCACCCCGTGGTCAAACAGGAATAAAGCGGACTGTCCTCGGCGGACAAGTATTTGGTCCGCGGCGGACTCTGTGGGCTGTTATTTTGAATTATTCTGGTCAAACTGAAGGAATCTTTCCGCCGACAGGGTGGTTACACAGAAAGCGTACTGGTGTAATCAAGCAGTAGGGGAGAGTGGGGCAAGAAGTCACAGGGGCAGGTTGTCACAGGGTCAATTTTAAGAGGTTAGAGTGATAAGGGAAATCTCGCGCGGCTACTGAAGATAAGCTTCATTATGTAGACAAACTTTACGAAAAATGGTGTCACTATAACAAACCGTCTGTCATCTATGGAACATAAACATTTTAGGCAAGTCACTCACTGCTTTTTTTGTTTTTAAATTATGTTTTCTGTTTTGTATTTTTTATCTAGGGTGCTATATTCGATTATTATTATTACGTAGTAGTTTTGGCATTGTTTTTCTAAACCGTTAAATCAATATTATTGCGGCAGGAAAAAAATATTTCACTATAATTAAAAATGGCGCGTTGGAGCTAGTTGTCACAAAGTAAAAGGGGCAAGTAGTCACATCCAATACCTTTTGTGACTACTTGCCCCAATGCTATATTTACATAAGAGTATTCTTCTATATTTAAATAGAAGTGGAAAGTGAAGAGGAATTAATAAGGAAGCGGATAAAGAAAAAAAAGGATGGCCAGTTAAAATAAGTTAAACAAATATGCTAACTATTGATAAAAAAAATCAAACAAATGATACACTGTTCCCCTTTTATTTTTAATACAATAAATAAAAATTTATTTTTTATCAGACCCTCTCCACCCTTATACTTAAAAACGCAGTGATGATTCCCTTACCGAGGTAGCTGATTGATTCCCTTACCGTACTCTTAGCTAGGAGCTAGGTACAGGACCGAAATAACGAGTTTAGCAAAGCTGTTCTGTTCTAGGCAAAATGGTGAGCAGCTCATGCTTCATGCACATGAAGGCGGTTAGGGTTCTAAAATTTAGAGGCTGCTCCATTCGTTACGCAGCGGAAGTTTTCTTTCAATAAATTACAGAACCTAGCATTGGCACTGCAGTAAAATTAACATAAATGATTCTTATAAAAAAAATATTTTGCCTGTACAAGACTGATAGCCCCATAAATAATAATTATTATTATATTAACTAGCCATAAATCTTGTAGCTTAAGCTATTTAAATTTTGTTAAATCAAAGTGGTGATAATTAATTTATATCTTGTGACAACTTACCCCATACCAAGTGACAACCTGCCCCTTGATGGGGCATGTTGTCACAAAAAACTTTAACTTTAAAAAAATTAAATAAAAATACTTCTACTAATGCTAGATAAATGAAACTTGTGCCACATGTAGCTGAAAGTTTAAAATAAACAATAGTACTTAGAAATTGTAAATGTACCGAATAGAAAAAATTAAAAAAAAATACATTGTTAAATTTTTGACAACATGCCCCACTCTCCCCTACAAAGTGATTTTTTCAACTCGTGTTCTTTTTGAAGTGAAACTTCTTTGACGGAGGTAGAGTGAATAAAAAATTGTATATATCAGCATATCAGCTGTGAATTGAGTTCATTTATTTGTTTTTTCTTTAATTTATTGGTTCATAATTAACCATAATTATTTAACGCGTTTAAAAAGATTAAATACAGATATGAATAAGTTCCATGTTGCAAAACAACAAAGACTCGCTACGTACCAAGTATCAAAACATTGCTACCAACTTCCGCACTCCCTACTCCTACATTGATGTATCTATATCTACATATTTATTAAAACGTTAGCGCTCTAAAGCCCAGTCCACACCAGTAGACACGTTGCGCAACGTGTCTATAGACGTCTGCCGAGACCGTCTATTGTCTAGGTCTAGCGTCCACACTTGTAGACACGTTGCGCAACATCAACATGCTTAACGTTGCACCGTGTCTACCATTTAGAATGGAAAACCATAGACATGCGATTTTTGGTCTAGCAACGAGACCGTAGACGCCGTTTGTCTAGCCGATGTCTATAGACAAATCGCTAGACATTGTCTCTGAGACCAAAATCGCGCAACATGTCTACTAGTGTGCTCAAGGCTTATTAAGAGTTTTATTTTCTCTACTGAGTCCTCACTCTTAGTCCTCACCATCACTTATCTCATTATTCTAATTTATTTTATAACTTCATATAATATTTCTATGTATGCAACACAAACAGAATATATTTATGGGTGTGTGTAAAATAATAATGTAATTAAAAATATAATGTAATGTATTTTTACTATGGTGAAATAAAAACAATTCATTCCTTCATTTAACCGCTGGTTTTTCTCATATTTTCGAATGTCTGAAGAACAATTTTAGAAGTTACATACTCTCCTACAACCTAAAATATCGAAACAGAGAAGACAAGAAGAAGAAAGAAAAAAAAATTATATAGTACGGGTGACGCACATCACACAGAAAAACGCACTCCAGAGAAATCTAGTGCGTTGCTTGCGCACGGTTGCATCTAGTCCGCCGCCAACTCTGTGGGAAATACAACTTCAAATCTGTCCGCCGTGGACAGATTCCATCTGTTTCACCAGGATAATGCATAATAATAGCCCACAGAGTCAGCCGCGGACCAAATACTTGTCCGCCGCGGACAGATTCCTTCTGTTTGACCAGGATAATGCATAATAATAGCCCACAGAGTCAGCCGCGGACCAAATACTTGTCCGCCGCGGATAGATTCCTTCTGTTTGACCAGGATAATGCATAATAATAGCCCACAGAGTCAGCCGCGGACCAAATACTTGTCCGCCGCGGACAGTCCGCTTCCTGTGTGACCGGGTCTTTAACGTATTTTTTTTTTAAATATTGAATTTATCGAGATGCTACCGGAATCGTTGTTATTATGTAAAAAGGAATAAAAAAAATTGCAAATAAATCTGACAATTAGAAATAGGTAGGCCAAATTGTGCAGATTTACCAATTCTTATTTTATTGATATGATAAGAACTTCTTAAAAATATCTCTTTAAAAGAAAGTATGGCAAGAAGAACAAGGATTTGGCTTTGTATCTAATTACGGAACGATAAAATAAGCTAAACTATTGAGATATAAGAAAAACTGTTTACATAATATTATATAAATAGAAAATAATGTTCTCGTAAATTTGTCGAGTTGAGTGAATGTATAAAATAAATTAGTCAGTTTTTAATAAAATGATTCATCTCGTCGAAGCCGGAGATGTTAAAATGAATCGATTTATCGGACGGGATGAGAAATCTCGAAAGAGGAATAGGAATAATAAGGTAAGTATCGATAGTGGGTTATCGGAGCGTTATCTCGGAGTTGTCTTGTACTGCCTTGTATACATGTGCTGGGTTGGAACTCAACGGCTGTGTAGTTAGTTTTGGTTATATTTTTTTTTCGTATTATTTATTTTTTTCCCCTAATTTCTTCAAAATTTAGTTCACATCGTCTTGGGTTTACGTAACGGTAAGTATTTTTTCCACGTGTTCCATTCCAATAAGTTTTTAATATCATTTAGTCGCAACGCCGAAATAGTCTTACCTCAGCGGCGTTTCGGCAGTTTTTTTAGCTGTTTGCTCAAGTTGATTTTTCTTCTATATTACAACTTTTACTGATTTATTGTGTTTTTTTTTTTGGTTGAAATTTGACGGGGAATTTATTTGGATAACCTTTGTTGTATTTTAAATAATTCCTTAGCGATATTTTGTGCGAGTCCACATTGACGCCGCATTACTGAACTCTCACTGTCCATGCCATTTTGAATTATTTTGTTCTATAGATAACACAATGTTTTTTTGGCATTTTAAATTCAATGGGATTTGTTTTTTTCGAAAACACGTTTACAAAGTTGTTTACACTTTGACCCGAGTTAGATTATGTTACACGCCCTAACAGTCATCAATTTAGAGGTTTATTTATTATGCACCGTGTTCCACTTACTTATTCTTCTATTATTTTCTCCCGTCTTTCTGTATTTTTATTTGTGTTCGAAGGATAATTGTGTTTGCTTATAGAAAATTCTATTTTTCATCTTTTACACTTTTTTAATTGTGTTATAACCTGCTTTTATTCCCTTAATACGATTGGTTTTACTTATTAGGATGTTTGTTATACCTATTCCTTAATTCAAATTCGTAATATTTATTTTAATTTTACTCTTTGGTTGTTTTATTGAGCATATTCATATTCCTAAAATTAGGGTAAGCTATGAAATTTCTTACTCTTTTTAGAAGTTACACACATCTTCCTGCTACTACCTAGCTAGGGAAATGTTTTTGATTTTACTTGCACTCTCTAAATGCAGATTATCGGTGGTATTTTGGTTATAGTTTGTATTATTGAAATGTAATACAGTGAAACCACTTGTAGCGGGCAATTTTGAATAGCGGATATTTCTCTAAAATGTAATTTTTTTTTCATTACCTTTGAGTTTATGTGCCACTTTTACACGAATCAATGTTAAGGCGCGTCCACACTATGCCGCGCAATGCCAGTTGGCAAGGCCAAGCGGCAAAGCCGTCTGGCCGACTTACGACTTCTTGCCATCTGGCTTTCTTTGATCCAAACCGACAATCGTCGGGTTCGGCTTGGCATGTCAAGTGGCACGTTCTGTGCCAAGCTTTGCAAATAGCAAATGCCAAGGGAGACGTCCGCATTACACTTGGCAATGCCATTTGGCCTTGCCATTCCTTGCCTCTTGGCATAGTGTGGACGCGCCTTTACACCACCTCCCTCAACAGTAAAGTTAAATGGGGTTGACAATACTCCATCTATTGCGGGTAACTTCAAGTAACTTTCAACTACGCACATATTTCTTCGTCAGCTGACAACACCCTTTTTAAGAATTAATGAAGTGGCGGCTTTATTATTTTTTTTTCCATGAAGCCAGTTCGGATTATTGAATGTTTACAGACAACTTTCTGAAATACTTTTACCCTCTTCACCTTCTTTACATGTCTTGGACAAAACCCAGGGATTTTTGTTGTTACCTTGTATGCAGTTTTTTTTTCATGAATTAATATATACTCAATTATATATACACTATACATTTAAATTGTGTTGCCTCAAACAAAACTGCTTCCTAATCCGCTTCATAATACCCCCCACTGAGACATATCAGCTTACATATGAAGTGGTGGGGAAAGCTAATGCCTAATTTCATTGAAAATTACCAAATACATAATGTGTAGTTAATTACAGATTATGGACTTAATTTGGGACCTACTTTATTGAATATCGACCCCCAACCAGTCACTTAGAACCGACCCCCAACCAGTCACTCAGAACCGACCCCCAACCAGTCACTCAGAACCGACCCCCAACCAGTCACTCAGAACCGACCCCCAACCAGTCACTCAGAACCGACCCCCAACCAGTCACTCAGAACCGACCCCCAACCAGTCACTCAGAACCGACCCCCAACCAGTCACTCAGAACCGACCCCCAACCAGTCACTCAGAACCGACCCCCAACCAGTCACTCAGAACCGACCCCCAACCAGTCACTCAGAACCGACCCCCAACCAGTCACTCAGAACCGACCCCCAACCAGTCACTCAGAACGTAAACAAGTTGTTAGTTGAGATCTACCGGTAATGTTGATACAACATGAATTTGGTTAAAAAGTTAATATTTATGTTATCTACAGTTTGTGCCAAATGTGTCTTAGTGCGTTGACAACAGCGTGGGAAATTAAAAATAATGGAGTGGGGTAAAAAAAACAAAGTGGGGTAAAATAATGAGAGCTCAGGATTTTAAAATGCTGTACTCTCATTGGTTCCCCACCCTATTTTTTTACTTTCCCTCACTTTCAATGAACTAAGACTTGTTTAGCACTGAGAAGAGAGTTAATTTTGGGCAATCTCTGTGAGGGAAAAATAAAGTCACTATGGCCCTATTTGTAGGGATCAAGCCCCGCCCGTGACATGTTTGTTTGACTAGTTGTTCTTACCTTCAAGACATCAAACCGACTTATTGGCTACTTTCCCCATCCAGTCAAACTTAACTCTAATTGTAATACTACTATAGTCTAAAAATGTTTTACCAATATCTGTGACGGATTATCAGTTGTACCTTATCAATTTCTTTTTCCCTTGTATAGAGATGAGTGGTAATGAAAAATTCAAAATGGCGAAAGCTTTCGAAAATGTATTTGATCTTTTCATTTTGTTCCTGCTCCTTATCAGTTCAAACCCATGTAATTTTAATGAGGGAATTTTTACAACTTTTTTATAATTAATTATTAAATTGTTATTAATTTCTTAGACTTTTTACCTTCTTAGCCTTTTTTAATATTGTCTATTTTAACAATGTAAAATAAGAAAACATTAAAAATGGCCGTTCTGGTGGTTTAAAATAAGTTTTATTGTGAGTGTGTTCTATTGTATTGATACCGTTTGCGTCCGTTCTTATTTATTGTTTATTTTTTAAATGATTTTTCTATTTTAGTTTGTATATTATTCCTTCCACCTACTAGAGCGTTATAAAAATGTCATCTATACTTGATTTATTTCGGGGGAGAAAACTATTCTTCGTAAAAGTATTCAGAGTATTTAGTAATATTAAGTTAATTTATTCAATTAGCTTTATTAATCAACATTTTAAACAAGTATACATGTGACGTACTCATATCTTATATTATTACACTCGTTATTATAAATAAAAAAAACAAAAACAGTCTGGTCTTGGTCTCGTCATCAACGCCTTTTTACTAGGCTGGTCAGTGATCTATTGTATAGTATAGATGTTCCAACATGGGTGCAATATAAGACATTGTCCCTAACCCGGAACAAACTCTTATAAGTTAATAATCTTTTATTACCTAGCAGATTAAGCATCTTTATCTACAAGTCTTTGATCCTGAGTATACTTCATTGAGTTTCAAAGCTAGAGGAATAGTACATTACGTGTCGAGTGCGGAGTTTGCACCCGAGCGACAGCGGGGGTAGTAAAACCACACGAGCAAAGCGAAATGCCGTTTTCGCACGAGTTGCATACCGTACTTTATCTACGATTGTTATATTTAAATAATAAATACAGAAAAAAATAAACTTGCTGTATGTAAGTTCGTATCTCTTCTCTTGATAAAGATGGCATTAATCTTGAGTTGTATTTTTTGCCGAATTAATTATTTCTGGAGGAGTATTATTCTCTACATTTTCGTCAAAGCCACTTGATTCATTCATTGTTCTTCTCTAAAAACTCGATATTAACAGTTACTTTAATAAAAGAATAGCAAATAAGTTTTGTTAAATGTAAACAAACTCGCTAATCGTGCGTAAAGCTGAAGGATTCCTCTTCTTTACCTCGCTAGCCTGGTAAAGAAGAGGAATTCTTCAGAACTATGAGACGCGCATGCGCAATGAATACAAGTATGTAAATAATCACTTTCTACGCATCTAAACAGAGATATAATGTTTATATTTCGTACCAATCGTAGATAAAATGTATTTATCGGACACAATACAAACACTGTGAATTTTTATGACAATAGGAAATACGAAAAATCAAGTACAAAGATTAATAACCCAAATAGCTTTTCCGATGATATGACCCTTCACACAAGTACTCATTTTAATCGACTAAAATGAAAGTTTTTAATATTTTCTTTATTACACTCGTTAAAATAGACTTAGTATAATAACTTTCAATGGGTGAAAAGTCTTAGAAATCATTAATTAATTATATCATAATTATACAAAAAATTGCCATCACAATTAATAAATGGGTTTGATAACTAGTGACAAGGAAAAGGTACAAAACAAACACTGAGTTAAATTTTCGAAAGCTTTTGTGACGTCACACCACTGATCTCTATAATTTAATCACCTGTCACGGCACCAGAACCTCATATAGGCTCCTTTTCAGATTTTCCCTCCATTGTCAATCTTATTATTAATCAATCTTACTATATTAATTATTATTATTTTTATTTATTTATTTTTTTTTTTTTACAGGTTAGTCATGGAATCGCTTACTCACCTTTTATTTTTTGATGTGGATGCAACAGGGAAGAGAATCTACGATGAATTGGTTTCTTTATCCTTGACTAATCAACAACAGACCAATTACAATTCTTTTATTATGCCATCATGTAATTTCAACGATGAAGCCAAGTACAGACTCAATTTATCCATCGCTAATTCTCAAAATGTCAGAGTCATGAAGGATACAAAATCCAGGCAGGTCAGTAACTATCTTTTAAACATTTAATGTATATTTATCTTAAGAATGAATTACTTCTTTGTGGTTGTTCAAATTTTCATTTTAAAGATAAAAAAAAAATGATAAAATCGATGCTATTATGAAGGTTGAAAATTTGTATAAATCCTCTCTTCATAGGTCTACTTATGATATAAAAGGTAACGTGCAAAAAATTGTCTGACTAAACATCAAGCTAGAATTTTGTGTACAAGTTAATCTCTTAGTCCGTTTTAAGAATTTGTGGTCGGCTAAGGCTTTTGAAAAAACAAACCGATTGAGAGTGGCCATGTCCAGCCCATTTTGGTGGGCAATGTGATTTTCCCAATCCCTTTATATATTCCGGGGGGCTTTAACACCCGAAGACGCAGGCCACTTAAGTGGGCCCATTGAACAAACCCGGGTTAGGGACCGAAATCTTCACACTCGAGTGAAGATATGGTCGTTAACCATGACTCCCCTCCTGGTTGTAATACAACTAGGAGTGTCATCATCATGGTTTCCAGGCCGAAACCTGGTGGCGCCACTCTTTCGAGGAGCTTCCCATTTATTTAAACAATGCTGGGAGGACATTGAGCGGGGGGCCTGGTCCGGGAATCGAACCCAGAGCTGCTGTCACCTTCTGACCCGGCTTGATGCTGCTTAACTTGCGTTATCGCACGGCAAGCGCTCTAGCCTCCGAGCCGCCCAGGCCCCCTAACTAATACAAAATTAGTTAGTAGACCAAAAATTAAGTTATTGTTAGTTTGTCGTTTGATAGGTTAGTTATTCAAATATTACTCAAAATCAAAGTGGGCACCTATTAAGTGACAAACTTGATTTTTGATCTACTAACTAATTTTGTATTCAGGATCATAAAAATCACATTGTCCACTGATACGGCCGCTCTTCACCAGTTTTATTTATTTTTTTCCAAATGCCGATTGCCAAGCTATGCAGACGAACTTATGTCCCGCAGATAAACTTAGATGACCACATATTACTCTAAAGCATCAAAAGATTAACTACACCAAATTCTAACTCAATTTTTGTCAGACACTTTTTTGCACCCTACCTCCTGGACTTTTAACTTTGGTCCTAATATCTTTTATAACTACTTACGCATTTCCTTTTTCATTCTGAATGATGAAATTATTCTGAAATGTTTTCCTACCTCTATTTCTTGGGGTTAAACTATTTAACTTAAATCAATTTTTTTTAATACATTTTACCATCAATTATTTTGTAATATTGCTCTCTGTAATAAGGATGTCAACATTTTCTCCTCACAAGTCATTTCATTGTCATGTAGTATACACATGATTCTTATTTCAAAGATTTTTAGTAGTTATAAAAATATCAATAAATTGTATAGTTAATGTCTATATAGTTTTTTATTTATTTAAATTATTACGATCTCCTTTATTATTGAATGTTTATGTTGAAGGAAGTTCATAAACTATCGCTTACCGTTAACTTAAATCTATATTAATATATTCTTTAACCGTTAACATTTCCTTAAGATCTTCTGTCTATTCTAAATGTGTGATTTTACTTGTAAAAATTGGTTTATGGAAGTTCCTTTACATTTAACAATCAATATAAATAAATATAGTAGATAATTTATCATGATTTAGGAAGGAATTTTTAAATTAAGTTAGAATTATCGAAGGGAAACTGACTGAGAAAAATAGGACTAGTTTATCGCTTCGGAGATCATTCTCTGGTTTAGCTAAATCAGTAGAGTATTGGATTGGAAATCCAAATATCCTTCGTTCAAATTCAGATGTCTGAGTGTTTATTTCATTATCTGTTTCCCTTTAATAATTCTAATTTAATATAAATAAATACTTACCATATAATGCAGGTAATTCTATTGAAGATTTTATGGTATTTATTCATAATGGAGGTAAACAATCAGAGGTAATTAAAAAACACACTTAATCAGTATTATTGTCTAACCGTTAATAATATGTATATATAAAAGAAAGTCTGAATTAGGTAGAAGCTGAATTTGGGATGTTCATATGAAAAGGTCAGTTAACATTAAATTGCAATTGAATTAAGTTTTCTCATAATTTGTATTTAGTCTTTAATATGAGCACCCTAACCATATAATTTCCAACCCTTCCCTTGTATGAAATTAATAATTAAATTACAACTGAATTAAGTTTTCTCTTAATTTGTATTTAAGTCTTTAATATGAGCACCCCAACCATATCATTTCTAACCCTCCCTTTGTATGAAATTAATAATTAAATTACAACTGAATTAAGTTTTCTCTTAATTTGTATTTAAGTCTTTATTATGAGCACCCCCAACCATATCATTTCCAACCCTCCCCTTATATGAAATTAATAATTAAATTACAACTGAATTAAGTTTTCTCTTAATTTGTATTTAAATCTTTAATATGAGCACCCCAACCATATCATTTCCAACATTCCTATCGTCAAAAAATAAATGAACTCCTAAACATAAAAAGAATAATGGAAATTACTCATCTTTGGAGGATAATAACTCCACTTTGAGGGGTTCAGATTGAAAAAGGTTTATAGTAGAGCACCATCCCCAAATTGTCCTCTACAAGATAGGATAATTTTTATTCGGTTTGATCTTCCTATTAAAAAGTACTCTTGATAACAGCGTACTCTATCAAAAACACATTTTTTGGTACTAGAGGGTGCTGGAGATGTCGGATAAAAAAACCTATCTGCATCACTTGAAGGTAGGCTAGTTAGTTTTGGTTGAACTGATCATCTGGTAATGATACGGTCGAGAATCGCTTGGCGGCACAACTTTGCTTAATTTATAATAATAATAATAATAACCTTTATTTGTAGAGACTATACAGAATATAGTATTACATGAGTCAAGTATATACAAAAGAATTACATTAATAAATACGCATAGAGAACTAATGCCAAATTGCCATGATAAAGTTTGATTTAAAATAAAAACTACAAACTCATATCACATTTATAAATAAATTAAAACTTAAAACTACCTACAAACTAATATCACAAGACTTACATGCCAGACTTAAAACTAAAATGTTATCTACTCGGGTATTCGATAACATTATAAGTACTTAAATCTAATATCACATGTATTCCTATGATCTAATTTGTTGGGACGACACAAACATATAAATAAATAATTGTACTATCTAAATAAATTAAAATATTCCTCTATACTATAAATAGGGTTATTAACAAGAAATTCCTTGACGATTCTGCAGAAATCCTCGTATTTCAGCTTTTTCACAGAATCCTCTAACCTATTAAATAATAATAGTCCCAGATTCTGGTGACCAGTTCTAGACTTATTCAGTCTGTGTTTAGTAAGCAGCAAGTCAGTCTTATTTCTGGTATTATAACAATGCTGGTCCTCCAAAGTAGCAAAGTCCTTTATATTTAATTTGATAAACTTCTAGCAATTGTATATATATAGATTATAAAAAGTGAGTATGCTGAGTTTTTTAAACAAAGGTTTACAGTGAGCATCCCTTGCATCTCCTGACAAGATTCTTATGACTTTCTTTTGTTTTAAGAAAAGTTCATTTGCCTCAGCATGTCCCCATAAAATAATACCATAAGTTAAATGGCTCTCAAATAGAGCATGATATGCTGACTTCAATGAAGAGGCATCTAAATAATTTTTGAGAGACCATATAAGAAAAACTCTTGAGGACAGCTTTTTTGCTAGCGACTCTATATGATTTTTCCATGTCAGCTTGGAATCCATTTTAAAGCCTAAAAACTTTATTTCTGCCGGTGTTACTTCTTTCTTCAGCGAAAATTTAATTATCTGAGTCTTGTCAGGGTTGAGAGAGAAACCATTAACCTTAAACCACTGCTGGGCTTGGCTAAGATGATCATCTAGAAGAGATCTAGAAGAGATCTACCGTTATACACTTAAGAGATGATGTCCATTTGTCAAACAATGCATTTGTATGATTTAAACATTTGAGAAATTATATATGTACCTATGATTTGTTTATAGGAGAGTTGATATCCCTTCGTCAAAAAAATACGTTTGATTGAGGCCCGCCATCTTTTCTTTAAACTGCCTCATATTCTTCAGTTTTACCGTTAGTTGTTTCAAGAGTTACATTAAGTAAGAAATATCGCCTGTACCCAAAATTCTGCAGTGAAATCAGATTGTGTACATATGTCATATTGACATAATACAGACCAGTTTGGATTACACAGTCATCTCATCAGAGTCATTACATCGTCAGTACTCTGGCGATGACTATTTAGTCAAAACTAATTGGTATTTTATTAATGGTTTGACAATATACTGGTTAATCAGACTAGTTATAGTGTTTTCTTTTAACTTCCATTACCTGTTTACCTTTATTATGAATACCATTTAATGTTGGACAATGTATAAAACAAACTCTTCCCCATGGATAGGGCTATTATTTAATATTGTTGCAGGAGGTGATTTCTGCTGGTTAGTAATTGGGTTGTTTATTTTATGAGATACCCATTTATGAGATGTTTGACGTGAACTAAATGAAATTCGTGCTTAAAAATAAAAAATAAAAAATACAATTTACGAAGAAATGGAGCCTTATTAAGTAAAAGTCACAAAGTTTCTTAGTATTCGTTGTCGATACAATGACATTTTTATGAATCTAGACATATTTTGTAGTTTATTCAGTAAACTTGTGGCATAGTTTGCATGACCAAAAATTATATAAACAGTTAACTAATGGTATTATATAAATAAATTATAGTTAATATTACATTTATCTTTCTTTTATTTTATTTTATTTTTTTTTAATAAATTAGGTTAGATATAGATTGGACAAATATCTTTTTAGGTTAATTTGAATGCATTTTTGTTTGTAAATATATAAATATATATTCTTTTTTTAAAAATAATTTTTATAATTTAGAGGTTAAACATATTATTGAGTCATATATTTTCATCTTCTTAAGCTCAGGCCTGAGGTACCTTGGGGGCATACCTCAGGTATCCCCTCATTGTACGAGCAAAAATGGTCTCGAAACAACTAATTTGAGACTCAAATTGCTACTAGTAATGTTCTGACTGCAATTTGAGTCGTATTATTTCTATCGACACATTTTAATGCCAGTTTGGCATCGTACATTTCTTTACTTCGGATGCATTAATTGAAATTCAAACATTTTTTTATCTTAAAACTAAGGTTAATGAAGTATGTTTTTTTTAATATAATTATTTAGATTTTTATATTTTTTACTTTAATAATGTAATTACTTCAGTTAATTTTTTTACCGACTTTAATAGTTTTTAGGTCTGTTTATAGACAATATTTTGTTTCAATGGGAAAAATGTTGTGTGTTTTGTTAACTTACTTGTTTTTGTCTTCAAATGGGCTACAATACAAATAAAATAAGCTGCTTTTGTTTTATCTAGACATTACATCTAGATTCATTAGACTCAGGCTGCAAGAAGCTGTAGATAATAATGCTTTATTATAGTATGTTCCTTTGATGTGGGCTTAAAGTTCATAAATCTCAATCTACCTGGAGGGAGATTTTTTCTGAAATAATGCAATTTTTTTTTTTTTACGAGATTTACCCAGGAGAATATACTCAATATCAAATGTGTTCTCCTCTAGAAAATCAAAAAGTATTGGCACATATACATATGCTGTAAAATACATGTTCAGCTGTCTTAATTATTAAAGAAAATCTCAATTGGTAAATTATAGATTTATTTTTTTCCTATGGTATTACTTGCTAATAATAATGCAAGAGACTTTAGGAATTAAAATGTAAAATTGAGAAAACTTTAATACATTATCAGCTAGAGGAGGAGGAAAAATTTGATAAATGGATAATTTAAATTTTTCTGCCTCTAAAAAAAGAACCTTTTAATGCCTTTATCAAGGTGATCAAATATTGTGGATATCGTATTTGGATTAGACCACTGTCTTCTCCTGTCTTATTCATATATTAAGCTTATCTGGTTAATTCCAAGAGAGATGACATGCTTCACACTTATAATCTCATTAAGTATATTTGTAAAATGTCTGATCTCTCCGTTCTGTTTTTATAACTTTAGTGTGGAGTTGCCAGGAACAAACTGTAATAAAATAGCACTTACAAAAATATGTTGCTCTTTTCTTGTTGCTGTAATTAATGTGTTTTAATATATATAATTATAATTATTTTCTCTATTCTGTTTTACAGGCTGTTCCTACAAAATCGTTGTATATTGTTATGAAAGAATTTTTAACTTGGCTCAAAGAAAACAACCCTCAGAAAAAGAAACTTTGGTTAATGTTCTACGGGGTTACCAACCTTCCTGCTCTGCTTTTGCTGAAATCATTAAAAAGGTAATCTATATATATATATATATATATATTAGCATGGTTTTTACCTTCCTTCAAATGTTATTAGAAGACACGTTAAAATAAACCCATAATTTCTAATTATTATTGTTTTTTAGTTTTTATTAACGTTATTAAAACGTATACACCTTTTTATAATCTGACTATATTTGTATTTTTGCTAATGGATAATCAAGGTGTTTTTTTATAAATAAATTCACATTTATTAAAAAATATGATTTTCTTTATTCATTTCTATTATTTTTTGTGAGACGTTTCGACCCTTCTGGTTGTTTTTTTAATTAAGGTCATCTTCAGTCACTCTTCTATTTTTTCTTTATCTAAAAATTACATATTATAATAATTATAATTTTACTGTATAACAATCAATTCATATCTCATCATAACTGCAACTATATAATAATAATTAATCTACAACTATTACTTACATAGGTTTTGTGATAAATAAAATTTTTCGTCTAGACAGTTAAAGTTAAAATTTTAAAAACAATTTTCCCACACAGGATTCGTCAAAAAGAACACATTCATAAAATTAACAATTTAAAACATTAATGGTGACTTAACACACATATATATCATTAGAACATGGAAAAAATAAATACAAAAACATTTTAGCTACTTTGAAAAAAATGTTTCTTAATTTTTATCTTATACATTGTTACCTTACCTTTATCACCGAGAACCTGGGTTATTTTACTTCATATATTTTTACTTAAACTTACTTTAATTTATTTCTTTCTTATTAAGCTCTTAATCTATACTACCTTGTTAGATTAATTTAATACTGGATTATCTATAAGTTTCAAAAATAATCCTTCTATTTCTAATTTCTTCAATGTGAATTGACTTAAAGATGCTCCCCTGACTAGTGGCGCTGACTGGGAGAGGATTCTTTAAGCTTACTCTTAAGAAAGCTTTATTTTATTAAAATGTTTTTCTTAAGCATTTAATATTTTAATTATTTTTACGTGTAATCTAACTTTATGTTATTGTTATTTTGTTATATAATTATCCTGAATAACTAATATAATTCCCTTTAAATGTTGTTCAAATCTCAATTAATGCTAAATGATGTAATCCTACTAACACAGCCTTAATATACTTTTCGTGAATTTACATAGTTTTATTAATTTTTAAATTTTTTGAAAATTGAATTATAATTTTTATTTAAATGACCAGCATCTGTTTTGTGATTGATTGTTCTATCTAAATTCTTAAAAATGTTGAACGATTCTAATATTCGTCTTTTACCTGTATTATTTTCAAATCCTATGATTTTAGTATCTTCAAATTTAAATTTATGGCCAGTATTATTAGAATGTGTTGAAAGCGCAGTTTTAAAATTTTTATTTTTAACATCATTCTGATGTTGGTATAATCTATTTTTTAATTTTTGTGACGTTTCACCTATGTATGCTTTATCACAATCATTACAATCCACTTTGTACACTAATCCCGATTTTTCTTCTTTTTTAATTTTGTCTTTCATATTAGTGAATACTGATCTAAGTTTATCATTGGGTTTATGCGCAAATTTAACTTCTTCCCCGTCATTGCATTTTATAATCTTTTGTAGTTGTTCGGAGAGTCCTTTAATGTAATTGATGCTATTATAATATTTATTATTGTTATTATTATTATTATCTTGTGCTATTACTTGATTTGGAGGATTTCCCGTTATATTTATATTTTTATACCATAAAGCTTTTATTGTTTTTATAGGGTATAAATTATCTAATAATTTTTTGAAAATTACAGATTTTATCTCTTTAATGTACGGTCTATCTGTTATTTTAATTGCTCGTTGGATCATATTAGACATAGTATTTAAAATGGTATGTTTTGCGTGGTTCGATTTATAATAATAAGAGAAAACTAAACTTAACATAGATCATAGCAATATACCAAGAATACATGGATTACTTAAGATACATAAAAATAATCACCCGCTCTGCCCAATTATAGATGGACGTAATTCACCAACAGAGAAATTATCATCCTTATTGAACCATACCCTCGATAATTTAAATAAGAATAATATGTTTGACATAAAAAATGCGGAACAACTAAAAAGTAATATCAAAAATTTAAAAATTAATGATGATGAATTATTAATATCATTAGATGTTACATCATTATTTACTAACATACCTTTAGACGAAACTTTTAAATTAATAAACCAAAATTGGGAAAAAATCGAACCAAATACAACAATCAAAAGTAAACAACTATATTTAGAAGCATTAAAATTTTGTTGTACTAATAATTTTTTCACATACAATAACGATTATTATAGACAAATTAACGGGTTATCAATGGGGGGAAAATTATCTGTAAATTTGAGCGGGATAACATTAAACAACATAATTAATAAAGCAGTGGAAAAATTAAATTGTAAACCAAAAATTATATACAAATATATTGATGACCTCATCCTAATTATCAAAAAAGAAAATCTAATTTCAACTTTAGATTGTTTTAATAGCATTAACAATAAAATCAAGTTCACACACGAAATAGAAACTAATAATCAATTAAATTACCTAGATATGACGATAATAAGGAATAAGGACGGAAGTTTAAATACAAAATGGTACTCAAAAGAAATAAAAAGTAATAGAATATTGAATTATAAATCGAACCACGCAAAACATACCATTTTAAATACTATGTCTAATATGATCCAACGAGCAATTAAAATAACAGATAGACCGTACATTAAAGAGATAAAATCTGTAATTTTCAAAAAATTATTAGATAATTTATACCCTATAAAAACAATAAAAGCTTTATGGTATAAAAATATAAATATAACGGGAAATCCTCCAAATCAAGTAATAGCACAAGATAATAATAATAATAACAATAATAAATATTATAATAGCATCAATTACATTAAAGGACTCTCCGAACAACTACAAAAGATTATAAAATGCAATGACGGGGAAGAAGTTAAATTTGCGCATAAACCCAATGATAAACTTAGATCAGTATTCACTAATATGAAAGACAAAATTAAAAAAGAAGAAAAATCGGGATTAGTGTACAAAGTGGATTGTAATGATTGTGATAAAGCATACATAGGTGAAACGTCACAAAAATTAAAAAATAGATTATACCAACATCAGAATGATGTTAAAAATAAAAATTTTAAAACTGCGCTTTCAACACATTCTAATAATACTGGCCATAAATTTAAATTTGAAGATACTAAAATCATAGGATTTGAAAATAATACAGGTAAAAGACGAATATTAGAATCGTTCAACATTTTTAAGAATTTAGATAGAACAATCAATCACAAAACAGATGCTGGTCATTTAAATAAAAATTATAATTCAATTTTCAAAAAATTTAAAAATTAATAAAACTATGTAAATTCACGAAAAGTATATTAAGGCTGTGTTAGTAGGATTACATCATTTAGCATTAATTGAGATTTGAACAACATTTAAAGGGAATTATATTAGTTATTCAGGATAATTATATAACAAAATAACAATAACATAAAGTTAGATTACACGTAAATAATAATTAAAATATTAAATGCTTAAGAAAAACATTTTAATAAAATAAAGCTTTCTTAAGAGTAAGCTTAAAGAATCCTCTCCCAGTCAGCGCCACTAGTCAGGGGAGCATCTTTAAGTCAATTCACATTGAAGAAATTAGAAATAGAAGGATTATTTTTGAAACTTATAGATAATCCAGTATTAAATTAATCTAACAAGGTAGTATAGATTAAGAGCTTAATAAGAAAGAAATAAATTAAAGTAAGTTTAAGTAAAAATATATGAAGTAAAATAACCCAGGTTCTCGGTGATAAAGGTAAGGTAACAATGTATAAGATAAAAATTAAGAAACATTTTTTTCAAAGTAGCTAAAATGTTTTTGTATTTATTTTTTCCATGTTCTAATGATATATATGTGTGTTAAGTCACCATTAATGTTTTAAATTGTTAATTTTATGAATGTGTTCTTTTTGACGAATCCTGTGTGGGAAAATTGTTTTTAAAATTTTAACTTTAACTGTCTAGACGAAAAATTTTATTTATCACAAAACCTATGTAAGTAATAGTTGTAGATTAATTATTATTATATAGTTGCAGTTATGATGAGATATGAATTGATTGTTATACAGTAAAATTATAATTATTATAATATGTAATTTTTAGATAAAGAAAAAATAGAAGAGTGACTGAAGATGACCTTAATTAAAAAAACAACCAGAAGGGTCGAAACGTCTCACAAAAAATAATAGAAATGAATAAAGAAAATCATATTTTTTAATAAATGTGAATTTATTTATAAAAAAACACCTTGATTATCCATTAGCAAAAATACAAATATAATTATTATTGTTTATTTTGAAAATGCAGATAGTTATTGTTAAAAAGTTACTTACTTACTCATTTTAGAGACTAGTATATAACAAGTAAACCACATTGACTTACATAACAAAATTGATTTTATTAATTCTAAAATAAGTCTTATTCAAATAGCAAATATTTTAATAGATAACTTTTTTACTTTTTCTCACTACCTATGGTAGAAAAAGTATTGTTTTCACCCATAAAATGTTTTTCGAGATTTCAACGGAATTATCCGCTTTGGATGTTTTTAAGACCTCCTGAGTGGTTTTCAACATGAAGTCTGTATACATGTATGTATGTGTGTGTGTATGTATGTGTGTGTTATCATCGTAGCGCCCAAGGTATTTAACCAAGAGAGTTGAAACTTGGCAGTAAAATCAGTCCTTACCTGCAGTGGTGCCACCCGGAAAATCAACTTTTTCCGCCATCTTGAACTCAGTTTGCTGAGTCAGCAAAAATTTAAAAAAAAATCGAAAATGGTCCTGATCGAGTTGGAATTTGGCACGAATGTGACAAACAAGCCCACCAAATTTCATTTTGATATTGGCCGCCATTTTGAAGTTATCAATTTTTGAATTTTGAAACTTTAACAGTTAATAATGGTCGCATCCCACTCTGATTATCGAGACTCTACTGTATATTGATGAAATCTTGAAACATGATAGTGGATCGTTAAAAGTTTTGTTAGATAACACCTAGGGACTAATAGGAACCTACCTACAAAATGTTTTAGGTGCTCTGGTTCTACAAATATTGTAATAAGTCACTCGTGTGGTCTTTGGATTTTATATATTTATAAATTTGGTTTTTTTTAAGCACTATTATAACTATTATTCTGTATGTTTTGTAATTATAGGTTCAAGCTCTATGATGAATTCATGAATGAAGTTGAATATATTATTAATTTAAATGAGGTTTTCAAAGAGAGTGTTGAACACACCTTAAAATCTGATGATCCTAAAGTCATTTTTAGTGTCTTACTGGATGTTGAAGAGTCAGAAATTAATATAACTAGAGCCACATCGAGACTCCCTTTTGTTTATAAAGTAAGTATTACTTAAATGATTTAAACACATTATGTACATTTTATTGACTTCCAAAAAGGTATAAAGAAATCTTAAGATGGAAGGAAATACTATTAAAAATTATTGAACACTACTTCATTTGGTGCTTAGTCTTGACTTATTTTCTTTAGGTTTCCACCTTTTTTCTTTGACTGTGAGTATAGCGTGTAGGGGGCGGTGATCGCTTCCTATACATATTTTTTCGGTTGGACCTGTATCTTTAATTAGTTCTTTTTTATTTACAATAATATAGTCAATCTGATTCTTAGTTTTTCCATTTGGACTGATCCATGTCCACCTGTCTTCTTTGTTTCGGTGTATAATAGTATTCATTATATAAAACTTAAAGCCTTGTATAAAATCCACCATTCTGTTTCCTCGTTCATTTCTCTTCCCTAGTCCATAGTTGCCTACACATGAAGAATGAAGAAAAGGGATATTTAGAGAAATTAAAAGAAAATTTAGAAAATATTACTGAAGAAATGAAGAATAATTTGAACTCTTTTAATAATAATATTACAGATGTACTATTAACAACCTCAAATGAATTAAACATAAATATAGAAGCAAAGAAAAATAAAGTACCAATTAATATTAAAAAAATGATGGAACGGAGAAGAAGAATAAAGAGAATCGGTATTACAGACAGGATAGAGTTTGCTAAACTATCAAAATCAATAAGAAAAGAAATAGAGAAATGGAAACATGAAAAAGAAATAAACGAGATACAGCAAGTAATAAAATCTGGGACAAGCCTGAAGAAACTCATGGGACAGCATCAAATTGGTAGAAAAACTGTACTGGCAATGAAAGATGAAGATGGTAATGTAAAGAGAGATGCTGAAGAAATATTAGAAGTAATTTGCAAATTTTATAAACAGCTCTACAAAAAGGAGGAAAATAATGAGCAAATAAAAGAAGAAGTAGAAATTAACAGCATAGATCTAGGTGAGAGTGAAATTCTACATGACGAAGTGGAGAGCATTATAAGAAATCTTAAGGATGGAAAGGCAAGTGGAGAAGACAGAGTAATCAACGAATACCTAAAAGCAGGTGGTCGTCCTCTAGCTATTCAACTATGCAGTCTTTTTAATTTATGTTTAAAGAAAAACAAAATACCTGAAACATGGCTAGAGTCAAGACTACTATTACTATTTAAGAAAGGAAATAAGACTGAAATAAAAAATTATCGTCCTATAAACCTTTTATCAGTAATATATAAAGTTTTCATGGCAATAATAACTAAAAGATTGATTAAACTGATAGATGACTCCATTCCGGTTGACCAAATAGGCTTTAAAAAGAATTTCTCCACACTAGATGGAATAGTTACGCTAAAACAATTAATCGCAAAATCAAACGAATACCAGATTCCTCTATGCCTACTCTTTATAGATTTTGAAAAGGCATTTGATAGTGTGACAACAGAGTCAATCCTTGCCACTCTCAAGTACCTTCAATTAGAGGAAAAGTACTACAAACTTTTTGAGTATATATATAACAACTCTAAAATTAAAATAACATTTCAAGGATTGGAGGAATATATAGACATAGGAAGAGGCCTAAAACAAGGAGATGTACCATCTGCCAAATTGTTTACTGCCGTTTTAGAATATGCTCTAAGAAATCTAGTGTGGGAAAATATAGGATGCAGGATAAACGGAGAATACTTCAATAAACTCATGTTTGCAGACGATATTGTCCTAATAAGCACTTCTGCCCAGAGACTTCAAAAAATGATAGACGAATTGATCCAGCAAGTGAGAAATATAGGCCTAAAAATAAATATTACCAAAACCAAAGCCATGTTTGTAAATACATCTGGACAAGTTACAATTAATGGAGATGTAATAGAAGGAGTGAGGAGTTTTACTTATTTAGGAAGAGTTATAACACATGATGATAACGACGATGCTGAAATATCTCGAAGAATCAGTTTGGCGTGGTCAAGCTTCAATAAATACAGAAATCTATTTAGATCTTCTGTAAACATTGAAGAAAAGAGGAAACTATGGACAAGTATAGTCCTACCAGTCCTAACGTATGCCTCGGAATCCTGGACACTAACAAACCAGCGAATAAAAAGATTAAGAATAGTCGTAAGATGTATGCAAAGAAGCATTCTTAACGTAAGGAAAAGAGATAGGAAAAGAAAAGAATGGCTTCAGAGAAATACAGGGCTAGAGGATATAGCAAGAGTCATTACAAGAAGGAAGTGGCAATGGGCAGGCCATATAGCCCGCACTCAGGATAATAGATGGACCAAGAAAATCCTTGTATGGTGCCCTAGAGACTACAAAAGAAAGAAAGGAAAGCCAAGGAAAAGATGGGACTCCGAATTCTGGAAGATATGTGGAGGGGCAACCTGGATGAGAGTGGCCAACCAGAAAACTGAGTGGAAGAGAATGACCAACGTACACTGTCAAGTATGGCTCCCACCTCCTTGAAAGAAAGGAAAATAAAATAAATATATATAATAACAAATAATAATCTATTTAAGTAAAATAATTTTTAACTTTCAAATCATTTCTATTTTTAAACAAGTATAATGTTGTTTTTTGTTTTGTTAAAAAAATAATCTGTTTCAAAAGAGTACTAAGTTTTAAATTTAGAATTAGGTTTTATATTAGGTTTTTTAAATTAGGTTTTAAATTAGGTTTTTAAATTGCTGTTTTGGAAATTGGAAAATATTTATACTTGTTAATTTTATCGGATTGTTTTAAAAGTAACTTGTTTTAAAAGTGTGTATATATTAAATCTTAAACATGGAACTAGGTTTTAAATTAGGCTTTTTAAATTAGGTTTATTAAATTAGGTCTTTTTAAATTAGGTTTTTTAAATTAGGTTTTTTAAATTAGGTCTTTTTAAATTAGGTTTTTTAAATTAGGTTTTTTTTAAAGTAGGTTTTATTAACTTTATTTATTATTTATATTTTATTTGTTATTTATATTGTTATTATACTTTATTTGTTAACTTGTACTGGAAAAAAGAAAAAAAAAAAACCGCAAACTCCAAACTTTTTCCTCCTTGAGGAACCACAGCCATCAAGGCTGATTTGCATGAAATTATTTATAAATCTTAAATGTACAATACTTTGTAATACTTTATAAGCAATAAATGGTAATAAAAAAAAAAAAAAAAAAAAAAAAACTTCATTTGGTTCTATGGATTAAGTTTGTTTTTTTCTGTGGTATGTGTTATCGAAGGCTTAAGGGTTAGCTTGAATCTCTGTCAAGGGTTTGTTGGTCAGGTTATTATCTTTTAATGGATCTCATAACATTTTGTATTTTAGGTCTATAAAGAATTGAAACCCTTTAATGTGTAGTGGTCCCTCCAAGGGACCACCTCGATTGCCTGTGAACGCAAACGGGGATAAAACTATTTCTTAAGTTCTGAGTGGTGCTAATAGGCACCAATAATGATAATCCTTCATTCAAGCCTAAATCATTATTGTAGATGGTTCCATAGAGGTACTACCAAGCTTCTAGGTCAATGAATTTCAGTACTTGATTACTTTTCCCTAATTGCTTATTGGTGCCTCACAGGGACTACCAATAAAGGCATAATAATTTGAATAAAAACAAAAAATACTAAGGAAATAGTTGTTTTTTATTTATTTTTTTACTATATTTTATTAATCAAATAAGTAAGTAATTTGGTTAAATTAAAGCCGACAGTATGTATTTTTTATTTTTTTTAAATTATTATTATATTGATGTAACACATAAATTTACATATGATTTTATTTAAATGATTTTATTTTCAACGTGTCTGAATTAATATTTATTTAATTAATCGTTCTTATAAAACATTTTAAAAGCACCTTTTTAAGTGGACTTGTTGATAAGGTGTGACCTTGATAAGTTGAATTGCTGACATGGTGGATAGATGATAAAGTGTGACCTTGTTAAGTTGACTTGTTGACATGGTGGATAGATGATAAGGTGTGACCTTGTTAAGTTTACTTGTTGACATGGTGGATAGATGATAAGGAGTAAATAAACAGGTCAAGTGTGTGCTAGTCAGCACACAGCGAGGGTCCGTAGGCCACACTATATAGTTTTAACTGTAAAGTGTATAAACAGTGTTTTTTTAAAATGCTAAAAAGCTTACTTTGAACCATTCTAAGAGTCTGATATTCTCAAAACACACTCTGATAAAGTATTTTTTTGCCACTGAACCGGACTACAACCATATAAATACATCGAAAAGACCATAATTATAAAAAAAACGTATTTTGTCAATAAAAAATAAAATAATATTTTTTTGGAAATTTCCAAAAAGTGGTATCTTTACTTTTGGTCGAAGAATGTTCAGGATTTTTTTTTCAGATTTTTTGCACTTCACATAAGCGAGATAGAAGGGGGGGACACGTTTCACACCCACTTCAAACTTGCCTACGCTCGCCCTATCAAAGTTATATCCGAAGAATTATATATTTTTGTAATCAGCTCGACGTATCCTTTTATATGATACCCCTCACGGCGTCGAAAAATAATAAAAAAAATTTAACCCTTAAGTTTTTTTACCCTAATTTTTTTGAAAAATATTTTTTTTAAGTCGCTATATTTTTAAAATATGTGGGCAGGTACAAGACACATACATGCCAAATTTCAAAGTGATCGGACGAAAGGTGTAGCCGTGAGAGCACGCGAGAGGACGGACGGACAGACACACGCAGGAAAATATAAGGGTCCTTGGTTTTGCCTACGGACCCTAAAAAGAACAAATTATTCCATTTTTTCTAAAATGTTTTGACCCTTTTTAAGATCAAACTCAGTCTTCATTTATAAATTTACAAAACCATTTAATCAATTCGCATGATGCCTAATATTTTATGTAAAATTATACTATAAATAACAGAAACCTTCTTATTATATAATTTAAAATATTTATAATATGTTATGTGTAGTTATTTAAATTATTGTCTTTAGTCTATTGTAGTCTAAATTAAATCTTTTAGTTCAGTTTTAACGCTGTCTTATGGAGACAGAATTTTAATTTGTTTTTTAAAAAATTTAACCATGATACTGCACAACAGTGTATGCTATATGTATGTATTTCCACTAAAAATGGTCATTTTTAATTTTACAAAAATCTTCAATTATTAAGATTCTATGTGATTTATAGTATAATTTTACATAATATATAAGACATCATGCGAACTGATGAAATAATTGTGTGAATTTAAAAATATAGACTGAGACCTTAAGAAGGGCTGAAACGTATCGAGAAAAAATGGAATAATTATTTCTTTTTTACACCTTATCATCCTCCCCAAAAACACAATTTTTTCTGAACTTTAGGCGCATTTTCCGAGAAAACTGTACGTGTAGGAGAAATTTTGACTTCAGATTCGGATTCAGCACACAAAAATATTTTAGAAAAGGACATTTTCATTCTGAAGCTTTTTTTTTTAGAACAGTATTATGATTGAAGCTTTATTGTCGAGTATATTTGTTGTAAATTTGTATTTTTCAGGTTTTCAACCACCTTCTGACTGGTATGGATCAGCAAGATGTAACCAGCAAGTTAAGCCAACATGCTAGATTAATTCCAGCTGTATCTGAAGAAATGGATGCAGAGTTCGTTCTCTTGGAGACAAGGAGCAGCTTAGACCCAATATTTAAAAAACTCTTTTCCCCCTTGAGCACTAGGGCAAAATATGTTAAACTGAGGAATGACCTTGCCGAAAATGGGATGTCTTATGAAGTCTTAAAACAAAAAGTTGCGGAGGTATTTATTTATATATATTTTATTTTTTTTCAATCTTTTCCTAAATTAAATAATTGTTGTTTTTTTATAAAAATATTTTTTTACTAATACTTAAGATTAAATATATGGTTTATGTACATATGGTATATATGTATATTATTTATAAAATAAAACTAAAGCTAGATTTTAATCATTTTAAGTAGCTAGCTGGTACCTTTGGCTGTCTTATAATAGCTATCTTAGTACATTCTGATATTACTCAAGAGCTCATCTAAAATATACGCACATATAGAATATCTCTCTAATGAGTACATTATGTTTCCAAAAAACCATCCTCAACAATTTATTTCCATTTATAAATATATGATTGTATGAGCAATTCTTTAGACTGTTACTCCACTTATAAAAACAGATGTATGATATTCCTTTGTCCCAAAGTACATTGGACTAAACATCCCTTTGTCTTAATAGTTATTTAGACATAGGAGTGTGTAAATAATTATATACATTTATATTCTAAAAAAAAACTTTTTTTTGGGAGGGAGGTGGAATGCATTTACGCACTAACCTGTACACGAGAGCTGTGTTGAGAGTGTCGGACTCCCCATCTAATGGAACTGCCGACTAAACCACCCCCCCTTGTCTCTTAGAGCCATAGCCCGGCACCGTTACGCACATTAATTCAGGCTAGGCTCTATAACTTGCACCCCTATGGGCTCACTTCTCTTTTTCTAACTGATTAATTCTGTTGGTCCAGATCGGTCTTCTTAGTCCTAAGGACTTTTTTATATAGCTCGCCACATGGTCCCAGGAGCTTACACTCCCCAGCTTTTTTTCTACCACTATATCTGGGGTAAAATCTCCGATTTCTGCGGTTAGAGCCATTCTATGCTGTGTCCATCTGTCACAGGCAAAGAAGGTGTGTTCCGCATTATCGAACATCTCCGAGCAGTATAGACAGCTGGCCAGAGGTACCTTCCCCATCTTTTCAAGGTACGATCTAAAGTATCCATGTCCGCTAAGGAACTGGGTAAGGTAATAGTCGACCTCGCCATGGCTCCGGTCTACCCAATGATTCAGGTTCCTTATAAGCTTTGCTGTCCAGCGCCCTCTTGTCTCTGCTTCCCACGTCTGTTGCCACCGCTCCATGGTAAGGGCCCTTGTTTCCCAAGACGCAGCTTCTTTGCCTACCTCGGTTTTCCTCAGGAACATCGCTTTTCGTTCTTTAGCCTGGAGGTCGATAGGCGATGACTACTACCGCTGGCTCGGAGACAGTGCGGTACGCGGGTGCGACTCAGTGCACTTTGTCTTTGTACTCGGGCTAGTCTTTTCCTGTGGCACTCCTTATCTAGGGCATCTGCCCACACTTCAGCCCCGTAGAGGAGTATGGACTGGACAGCGGTCATCAGTAGACGTCGCTTACTAGCACTTGGGCCTCCGACATTGATCATTAGCCTGCTCAGCGCTCTAACTCCTGTTGATGCTTTGTCTGCTGCCCACTTTATATGTTCGTGGAAGCTCATCTTTGTGTCTATCGTCACCCCAGATATTTTACATCCGGTTTGGTTTCTATAATGACATCTCGTACTCTTGCTGGGAAGATAGTGGGGATCCTTTTTTTTGTTATTAGGAGAACCTCGGTTTTGTGCAGGGCCAGAGAGAGACCGTGCTCTTTCATCCATCTAGTGATGGTCCTCATCATCTGGTTTAGCTTAATTTTTGCCAGTAAAAAAAACATAGGAGAGTAACAATCTAAAGAAGTACCCTCATGTGTATATGGCGAGGGATTGTTTGTGCCTAAAATCTATAACATCACCAATTTCACCTCCTTTGGATTCAAATTTCTTAAAATTTCCTATGTCCTAAGAAGAAGCCTTTAATAAAATGTCAACATCTTAGGAGCATTAGTTTATGCTGGCCTCAATTACTCCCTTTGTTGCCCCCCCCCCCCTTAACCCTTAAATGCTAATGGTAATTGGATGGCTGGTATTACTAAACCTTCGTCGATTTGACTAACATATGCAGAAAATACATTTCGTGGGTTGAAACTACACTTTTATTAAGAGAAAACTATTATTAAGAACTCATTATTAAATCTTTTAGTGTGATATACAAACTTTTGATGACAAATAACTTAGTAGAAACATCAGAAGAATCTGAAATTGAGTGAACATTAATGCACTAGGTCCCATGCCCCAGGCCAAAAGCCCTAGGCACTTTGCTAAGTGCTCCAGGCCCAAGATTATCGGCCATTGGTCTCTGGCCCAAGACCAATTACCCTAGGCCCATTGCCCCTTACCCCTAGGCCTATTGCCCCTTACCCCAGGCCTATTTACCCAGGCTATAGGCTCATTCGACGACCAATTAATTCCCTACGTCTATCACTAAACGTTAATCGACTAAACGAATCGACGAAGTAGCTTTGATGGGAATTTGCCAGAAAACGAGTGTATGCTCAAAATGACTACTACCGCTACACTAGCAGGTGTGTTACTAACCAGTGCAAGCATTGCAGGATGGGGTACCCATCACCATCACATACGAGCGTAAAAGGTTAAGGTTCAAACTGTGCTCGTCGATTCGACTAACATTAGCATTTAAAGATTAACTAAAAAAACCCAACTTTTTTTAATGGTTGCTTATGTGCTAAAGAAAAGCATTTTCCAATATTTCAACTTCCTTGCTTAAGGTCACATTTTATTAACATCTACCCTGCCGCTTTTTTCTCTTCTGACATCCAAAATATATGCTTGGTTCTTCCTAATACCTCATAGTGAATTATTGCGCTAAATTTCAACTACCTCTTCTAAATCAGTAACTTTGAAGTTAGTGAGGGATTTTGCTTTGTTTAAGGATTTATTAACCGATTAATGCAAAATACAAGTTAAGACTAGGAACTTCTAGGCTTAGTATATAAAATTCAGTAGTAAAATTCATGCAAAATAGCATTTTATTACGACAAAAGTAACTACACATCAACTTGTAGAAATAATATTTGTAAAAATTCTTGCCATGTGTAACTACACCCGTATCCTTCCGATATAACTTGACCAGGTTAACCATGAATGGTTAACCTTAAAGGTTAACCATTCATCATGTATTTTTCTTCGGATATGTTATAATGATAATTATCTAAATATTTTTTTTTCTAGGACAAATTAAAGGAATTCATAGAGGAAAAATTTGCAGAAAGAAGTGAAGAAACTATCAAAATTATCACAAATCATTTTGCCAAGTCTACTACTACTACTACTACTGCCCCTGCTCCTACTGAAAATGCAGCTATTTCAGCCACTAACTAACAGAGTCTTATTATTCTTTTTTTTATGGTATGAAGTGATAATTATAGAAGATACATTTAACGTACTTGGCTTGTGTTTATTGTTCGTTTAACAATTACTTATATTTAATAGTGCATTTTTTTTCATTATATCTGAAAAGATTTTTTTTTTTATTTTAAAGATTTTTTTTGTTGTTGCCTCAAATTAGGATTTATTTGAGTTGTTTCTTCTTCTTTTTTGTTATCAAACATTGATATTTTTTTATAAATATATTCTCCTTCCTTTTGAGGGTTTAAAGAAAATATTGTCTATATTCTTGGTTGTTCATTTATTTAGAAATTAACCAATTTCATGTACAATAGAAAATAATTTTGAAAGTATTGAGTTTGTACATCACAAATTATAAAAATTACAAGTTAACTATATTGTTAATAGTTTGGATTTACTAGTTCATTTGTTTTTGTCAATAGTAGCTCAAGATTTATTATTAGTAATTGAAATAAGGTTTTACATTCTTTTGAGAGTATCAGGTATCCTGTTCAAGTGCTTCTTATCTAGGTAAATTTCAAATGGGGGGTTAAAAATCAAATTATTTAAATTAATTTGATTTTGGCTTGAATACAAAAGAGATTGTAATTCTAAGACATTTATTAATCGAACTTTTGAATATTAAGTGTTTTCAACTAATAAATCTTATACTATAGTTCTTGTCGTTTACTTTTCTTTATTTTTTAATTTCATTTAATTTTTTTTTTTTTTGGATGTATAAATCAATAATAGTTAAATATATTAAGGTAAAGTTAACTTTTTTGTACCTTTAATAAACTGTTGTTTTCATTTTTTTGTAGTTTTGTATTTGAAAAATAAAGAAAAATAGTGTGATTTATCTTAAAAAAAAATGTCTATCATAATATGACATTGTTGTTCACGGGCCTATAAGTATATAAGTATATTCTGCATAAATTATCCAGTAACTTTCATTTTCATTTATAATATCAACTTATAATACATATATTTAAATATTAATAAAAATATATTTTGGTTTCATTATATTTATAATACTACTGTACCATCTTACAGGAGGTAGTCTTATTTTTAACCGATTCTTAGGTAGATTCATATACTACAATATTATTTTTACATAATTATATTTACTATTATATATCGTTTTTCTTACCATTGTTTATTTTTTTTTTCTATAAATAAAAAGGTGGATTGAGATGTAAATCTGAATCTCCGAAGATGTAAAAAATATTGGTTTCTTTTTTCAATTTTTCATTAAAATAATCTTTTTGTATTCACTTTTTTTTTTTTGTTTTATATACTGAGCTTCTTTTGTACGACTCGGAAAAATAAGTAGTCAATTTATTCTAAAAACACCAATATTTTATTCCAATATGATGTTCATGTGTCTTATTAATCTTATAATTTATTACATACCAGAATACAGCAAGTTAAATTAAATTGTGCAATTTTTTTATTATTTAATATATTTTATTTTGTTAAGTAACCTAATTTCTTGTTAAGGTTTTCAAACTGTTATAGCTTTGTTAATCGCCTTTGTACTTCCAGGTAATTCAATGATTATAATGTATTTATTATTTGTAAAGCTTCATCCAAAGTAGCCATCAGCCATTCTTATTCAGTTACACTACTAATGGTTAAGTGGTAGTTTATTCACTAACTGAGATTCCCGCTTTAAATGTAAGAAGAGTCTGGGACTTGTGGCGGTCTGGGACTTCGTCTTCGAATAAATTTCACTATATCGTTAACTCTTTCTCTACGACTCCGTGACGGTTCTTGTTCGTCTTGTTCTTCTTCATTACCATCATTCTCAATTAATTGATTGGTGTCCTCGTCTCTTTTATTTCTATAATTTATCTTGAATTCAAATTTTCTGGCTATGACATAACTGGTTCCCAAGAGTGAAAACAAACCTCCTACTCCAACCAATATGTATACTACAAGCAAACTTCCTGAAAAACAAAAGTTAATTTAAAATTGGAACAATGCTGAAGTTAAATTGAATTAAATTAAAAAAATTTTAATTAAATAAAATTAAAACAGAGACACTTAAGGCATATACAGTAGAGCGTCGATTATCCGAACGTCAGTTATCCGAACGTTCAATTATCCGAACTAGCTTCATGGGGAAAAAAAATAAATAAATAAAATCAAAAGCCACCACTAAATTAATTGCTAGAAAGAGCGGTGTTAGCTGTATAAAGGGATACCAGATTTCGATAAATTCAGTTTGACGGGGCGGACATTAGCATTTGTTTACTAACAACTAACTTTTGTTTGTCTATGTAATTTGTGGAATTATTTGCAGCATTTTTCCATTTAATACCTTTCTGTTCTGTTGGTCGATTATGTTAATGCTCTCAGTTTCAAATCATTCATTGTGAGGTATACATTTAATTAGTTAGTGGTTAGATATTTTAAGTAAAACTTACAACATGTCGACTAAAAGGAAACAGGTAGTGCTTTCATAAAAGTGATAAAATGGAAATTATTGTGTGGCTGAAGAAAGGTGAAAGCCAAGGCATTGGCTATCAAGTTTGGTGTTGGTAAATCAACGATTACGGGAATAAAAAATAATTCTGATTCAATCACTTGCTCAAGATTAAGTGCACTTAATCTTGACAGTGAGGAGGGCAGTTTAAATCGTAAAAATATAAAAAAAAAAAGAAATCCCAAATTGTTGGAAGATGCTGCATTTACTTGGTTTTTGCAAAAATGGGCCTCTGGACAGCCCATATCCATATCTGGACCCCATATTGTGTGAAAAAGCAGTTAAATTAAACATGAAGCTTGGTGGTGACTCTTTATTCATCCTCAGTTCTGAGTAGCTGAAAAATTTCAAATTACGTCCTGGGATACGACTAATCGAGATTCATAGTGAAAAATTAAGCAGACGAGTATTACAACCTTCTTTATGCCAAATTAATCTTAGGTGATACAACTTATATATTTTTTTTCTCTATATGTACTAGATAAATAAAACAAATATGCTTTTTGCATAAACGTGGTTGATGATTTTTGTGTCTTCCCTTTTAAATTTCTAGTAAATTTCGATTATCCGAATTTTTGATTATCCGAACCACCCCAAAAAACATTAGTTCGGATAATCGACGCTGTACTGTACTTACACTTTACAAAAATATCCAGACATCTACTAGCAATACTCAGGAATAGCACAGCAATAGTTATATCTGATTAGGCAAATGACCTTTTTATTTATTATGGCTTGATGTGCGGAATATTCATGTATGCTCTAGGATTTTAACCCAAATATGATCTTTGATTCTAGGTAAGAGAGTATTAAACCACATCACAGCTGAATTTTATACAAAATAAAGGCGTTGACTTGGTACAAGGTGATTTATCTTAAATAGAAACTTAAGGCAATTATGATCTCTTTTATTTGCGGTGTTATCGGTAGTAGTATTAATTTGTTATGTTTGTTTACACATCTTATATAACAAATTGTATAGTTTACCTTTTTGCTCTTTTAACATAATATGTGTGGTATATTCTTCATTTGTAAAATCATTCACTATTTTAGTTGCACAACTCCACTTTCCGATATCATTTGACTTTAAGTTATGAATGGTGATACCACAGTGACCAAAAATAAATCCTTTTCCAGTGTAACTATAATGTGAATTATTTTTTGTTGGATCCACTGACAAGCCTTTTCCATCTGGCCTGATGAGTCTGCAATATTTGATTGCTTGGCCTTCACCAGTTTGACACCCCAGCTCTACGCTGGATCCTATTTCCCCTGAAACTTCCCTCTCGTTGCATATTATTGGAATATCTGAAAAAATATAATACATAAATAAAAATAAATAAAATTATGCTTTATATGTTAGTAGAATTCTAAAATGCTGTCCCTTGCAAAGTGAACGGAGAAAAAAAATAGTTATTTATGCACCTAGGGAGTAAAGTAAGCCATTATTCCCTGAGCAAAAAAGTTGGTTCTTGAGGCGAAGCCGATGGAACCATGGTCCCTAAATCCCGATGCGAAGCCGAGGGAATAACTCTAATTAGCTCCCGAGGCGCAGCCGAGGGAGATAATTATCGCGAGGGGAATAATGGCACTTTACTCACGAGGTACATACAATATTTTATCTCCAGTAGAAAAAAGATTCACATTTTCGTCCATTGCACAGTTTTTATTTAATATTTTAATATATAACAATAATTATTAGCACTTTTAATAGCAGATATAAGAGATTCAATATTAAAAACAAATAAGAATTGGAATTAAACTCAAATAGAAGGTTATTTACATGCAGGTTATAATGTTGTAAACAAAGATAAACATGGTCAAAAAAGCGCAGTGCCGCCAACCTGATTTCGACAACTTTATTACATAAGCCATACATTTTCTACTATTTATAAAATAATTAAGTTGCAATCTTTACTTTTTTGCCCTACTTTACTTTTTCGCCCTACTTTTACTTTTTCTCCCTACTTTTTGAGTTAGGGATGAAAAGACCTGTTTTAGTCCCTCTAAACTAATTCAAAATCATAACTTTTTTCCCCTACTGGAGATAAAATTATATATATTCATATCAAAGTTGGGTTGATGTAACGTATCTGGGGCATTATGTATAGAAATGAAGAAAACTGGTACTTATACAAATAATTAAGGTCTTTTCTGTAGATTGATCAAAAATGCACCAATTATGGATACTTCTTTATTTCATAAGTTTTCTCTTAATACATTTTCCATCTTCAGTCCTCTATTTTGAGACACAGCTGTATACAGATAATCTTGGGCGTATGTATCTACCTGTCTTAGATTAACTAGGCATCGATGTAGCGTATCTGGTTTTTCGAGAGAATATGAAATGAAAAAGTATCCATAAATAAGGCAATTTGTATCAATACACAGGAAACACTTTAATTATATATGCATTATATTTGTCAGTTTTTCCATTTCTATACGTGATGCCCCAGATACACTACATCAACCCAAAGTTGCATGTTCAAATAAAAACAAAACAAATCAAAAAAGTATTTTTCATAAAATTAAAGTAATGGCATTAGTTTTATGAGAGTTTGCAGAGCACAATAATTTACAAGTTTTTGAGATTATATTAAAGCTGTTAGATAAAAAATGTAGCTGTCGTTACTTTGCACGCCTAAATCACTTTGATGACTGCTCTCTGTTTTGTCACTTGCTGCCCTCATTTTGACATTAGAAGAAGACAGTTACTGTCAGAATACAGCCAGTATAATATACTCAAGACCATGTATAACTATGATATCATTGTGCTTGTTTCTTTTTTTATTATTTATGAACCCCTTAACTAGACAAAACTCAGACATACTTAGATTAAATACCGTAAAATCTCCCATATAATTTGCACCCGTGAATAATATGCAGGCTGAAATTTCAGGATAATTAAACATTTTCATATGATGCAGACCCAAAATTTGGGGAAATATTTTATGCCTCTGTGAAGATTACAATTTTTGTTGTATTTTATTAAGGTATTTTTTACAGGAAAAAACAATTTTATTTAGATTTAGTAGCTATTTATTGCTTTTTCAGCAGCACTAAAACATCTTCTTGGACTCATTTTATTCTTGGAAACGAAAGCACTATTTAAATAATGGCGCCAGAAATACAAGAAGGAATTAATAATAACAACTATTATCTAGATCACAGAACTGACAAGATGAACTATAACTCGAGTAAATACTGGGAACGGTAGTAGTCAATAATTTAGCAACTAGCATGGGTACTAACCTAATATTCTAATACAAATTTCAAAGTAAAGAATATTCTCCTTCAAAGTATTCCTATTAATATATAGTAATGCATGAGATTACATATACTACGTTCACACATCAAAAAATACATGTGGGAATCGTTTTCAAAACGATTCCCGTTCACACAACAAAAAATACATGTGATCGAAATTTTTTTTTTTGAAATCTCGTAACGGTGACGTCACGAGTAAAACCTTCTTTCTTGTTACCTAATATGTCCGCGAATTTTTACTTTTTATTTACAAGTTATTAAAAGTTTTTACAGGTTCTTTATAGTATTAACTTTTGTTTAAAAACGTTTTTGCAGTTTAAAAAGAAGAAACGGAAGCTCACGAAAACTTAAAAGTATCAAGAACTTCAAAAGTGGGAAAAAGTAAAATAACCTGATATCTCGATCCCCTCCACGACCTGTTCATACAAGCGTTTTGAATTTCGATCCCCCGATCCGATCACATATTTTTGGTGGAGCGGATCTAACTCGATACGATCTGTCGATCTCCGTTCGTACAGCGTTTTGAACCCGCGGATCGTTTTCAAAACCGTTTCCAAAACGATGTGTGAACGTAGTAATAGATTTGTAAAAGGCGGACAGACCTCATGAAGACAACATTAAAATAATTATAGTTCTCTGTAATCAGGACACAGTATTTTTGAAATTTTAAAATCCAAGTTTTATATTTTCTTTCATATAGACATATAGTGTAGCAACCAGTCGTATTATGATTATATAGAAGAAAAAAAGTGGTAAAAATTGTGTGTAATATATGTGAGATTTACTGTAAAATAGTAATATATATATATATATATATATATATATATATATATATATATATATATATATATATATATATATATATATATATATATTTACAACTATTTAGTTAATGCATACTTCACTACACTATTCTGAAACTTGTAAATCAATGTATTTTATCTTATCTCTATATTTCTTATTATTTGTATTTCATTCCATATTTCTATATGCTCTACTTAAATCGTAGAGATAACAGTTTTCTTACCTGAATATACAATTTCAATTGTTTCACTAATTTCAGAAACCGACTCTTTTACCAGCCCTATATTGCAAGTCCATTTCCCTGTTGAATTTTGGGATGTTGGGAGATTACTTCCGTCAAACATGAGAGCGCAGTCGCCGAATTTAAATCCTTGAGTTTGAATTGTATGCTCTTGTTTAATATACTTGTCAGCTATATTGTACACTGTACCGTTAGGGCTCTTGAACCAGCAATATTGTATAGCATATGGAATATGGCATAGTATATAATGATCAGAATATTTGTCTGTCCAAATTATCTTTTTAGACGGAACCTCAATTTTTCTCAGATTTTTCTCTGAAACAGACAATTTAATAAAGTATACTTAAAATAAATAATCTAATCCTTATTTTTACTCATAAAATATGTTTTTTTTTAGAAAATGAAAATGAATGGATCTAGACTGTGGATTAATATTTGTGCAAACAGTACACACAAACAAGATTACTGTTCAAAGAACTTCTCTATTAATTATTATTATATTTCAACATTGACATTATTATTTTTCAATAGCTGTCAATTATATTAATGGAAATTAAATAGAATTTATACCTATGCCAATTGTCATATATCCTCCGTAGACCTCTGCTGAAGTTGGTGTCGTTGTATACATTAGCTGGCATTTCCATGGACCAATATCTTGAAGTGCCAAAGGTTTGGGTATAGTCACCCCACAGTGACTAGCTTTCAAGCCATAGTATGTATATCTTCCATAGACCTTGCCTGGTGCCATATACAGATCCATCCCATAAGGTGTTGTTATCCGACACATTTTAGCGTAGGTAACATCTTTGGGCATCTTGCAGTATAACGCATATTCATTTGGAAGATCTACCAACACCATCTCCTTTGATTTATCTATAAAGTAATCAAACAAACTAATACAATGGTTTAGAAAAAGTTTAGGCCATGCTTTGTTATTTTAATAGGTTTGAGTATTTTTTTTCTTTTTATACTTTAATTATTATTATAATTTTACCATAAGGTACTTAAGTCTTTTAATTTGATTGACTAATTGATTTTTTTTAACTATGATTAAATAAACCTTTTGATTCTCACCTACCTTCAATTATTGTTAATACAGTTTTTGCTTTGAATTCTCTTACAAAATTAATTACGGCAAATGAGCAAGTCCATGTGCCCTCGTGGTCAAATATATTAGCACCCTGCATCATTGAGTGCTTACAGGGGCCGATGTATGTTCTTAAAATTCCCTTTGGTGATTTCATACGGCAGTATACAGCATTATCATTACCACACGATACTGAGTAGAATGCGCCTTCCATGACTGATACGGAACGATTTACAACCACCAAAGGAGCTGCAAAATAAAGAAAAATACAATGTACATTTTTTTTTTTTAAAGATTTTCTGACACATCAAGCCATTTACTTATGTATATATCTTATGATTTTAATGTGAAAAAATGACTTCAAAATTCTGTTCAAGTAATATGTTGGAAAAAAAAAAAAAAATCAGGAAACTAACCATAGCCATCTTGTTAGCTTGGAAGAATTTTGAAAATTTCAATCACTGGGGTAAATTCTAGAACAACCATACCCCTACTGATAGAGCTGCAGTTTTCAAAGTTTATGTTGGTAAATTTAAGTGTATTGTTACATTTGCATACATTATGTATGCATTATATTTAAAAAAAAAAAAATTGCAATCTATATTGTAAAATTCAAATACTACTGGCTGACGGCTCATCTCTTGAATTACTGGACCTATGAACATAAAATGTACGTATCCTCATAGCCTCTAGATCAGTGGTTCCCAAAGTATTTTTTACCATGCCCCCCACAGTCAAGAATAATACTTCCCACGCCCCCCATGTATACATTGAATAACCATACATTTATTTGTATTTCAATTTTTTAAAACATTACAAGTTGCAATTTACACTGAACAAGTAAGAGACAAAATATATCAGTAAGACGGATGAGCTAGCATTTTTTTGTTGACAAGATTCCCTATTCTTGGATGAGCATTAGAAAGTGCACAACAAAAATGATGAGCAGCATCAAGTTTGCCCCGATACTTTCGTGCTGAAAAAGATTTTTTACATTAGACGTTCGGTCGGCAAAGCTATCTCGATCTCGAAGTCCCACGCCCCCCTTGACTTGTCTTCACGCCTCCCTTGGGGGGCGCCCCCCCCCCCACTTTGGGAACCAATGCTCTAGTCTAGATGGTCGCTAGGAAATATTTTTTATGATCTACCTTCTTGATTCCAAATGGCAATAATTTGTATGCTAAACTGGACATGGTGATATCTCAGGAACTAATTGCCATTGAACTTTAAAATTTTTAAGTTAGTTTCCTTTTGTGCTAGTGTTTTCCTACAGAGAAGTACAAAACCTCTGCTTTTTAGAAAGTACCATTTAAAAATGCTTCTCCAGTAATTACTAATTAATTTTTTTTTTTTTTTTATGTCAGGTATATTTAATCGATGGGGTATGTAGATATTTTAGCTTAGCAAAAGCAGAACAACTATTGTGAATAGGTTTTCCTATTATCCAGTTTTATTCAAGATGGTGGCCATATTTTTATTGGAAACCAAATCCCCAGTAATCCGGCACTGAGGCTGAAGCCCCCTCCCCTCTTGCCACGTGTAAGATAAGATAACTAAAAGAGGGGAAAACTGGGAAACACAGGGGCACTAGGGAAAACAAAAACAAGCCATCAGTTGTTTGTTCATTGTGTGTCTACGTCTACACTTATATCACGTGTAATAAACACTAGTTTTATTGTGTCCTGTTGCTGTATTTCACAATTTAATAATTATCTATTATCAAACATCCAGTCATCCGACAATTCTTTGTAACCCGACATGGCATGACCATATGTGTTGGATTAGAGTGACAACTCTAGTATATTATTTTAATATTTCTTGTCGACAGTATTTTACAAACCCATCAAACTAAAAAAATACATTTGTTAATAATTTTTACAAAAGATAGGTTTTTTTGACTGAGATTTTGTGGTGCCACTTCATAATTATGATTATAGATGTTAGTAGAAAATAACAACAATATTGTTACCACGATTTTATATTAATATGCACAAACACGTTTCAACATATAATATCATCTTCAGTTTTGAATGTTAACATAGTAAAGAGTTAAAATCTCTACTAAGAGATTAGTAACATCTGTTGTAGAGATTTTACTCTTACTATGTTAACACTGAAGATGATATTATGTGTGGTAACACGTGGGTGTATTTTAAATATTTTTTACAATGAAATAGTGTTTTCTTAGATTAAGGATTGGAGTGCGCGTTTTTTTTTAGTGTAAGATGTGTTTTATATTTATCTTAGTCTATCTATTGCTATCATGTTATTAAAATCCAGAAGATTTATTTACTCTCTTGCATTAGCCAACTCTGAACCTTTAAGAAAAATATCTTTTAAGTACACTTACGAATAACGTTGACATTTGTGACAGTGTTAAAATTTTTATTTTTTGTCGTTGCCCACATGTACCAAGTACCGTTGTCCTTGGGTTCTATATTTTTCACTTTGACACTGCAGTAGCCATTTTCAAAATTTAGAGCTTGGGGTCTGACAAAATTCGGGTCAGATTCTGTGAACATGTCGATGTTTTTTGTGGGTGAGCTGACATTACATCCTGTTAAAGATTCTTGTGTTGGTCTCCAGTATAAGAAGAGACTTTCTCCATTACCTACAGACAAATCAGTCGGAAGTCCCCCATCAGCTGAAACAGAAATCCACATAATATACTTTTAATTTAAATCAAATTATAATTATTATTAACTACGGGAAACAGACAGAGAAAAATAGACTCCAGCGCGGGTATTTGAACCACCGGCCTCTATATTTCCAGTATAGCGCTCTAACCAACTAAGCTACGCAGGAGAATGAATTTCTCTGACGTTAATGATACCTTGACCCGAATTTATAGCTTTCAATTTTTCCACAAGTCTGAGAAGTCAACATTAATGACAAAGAACTCGACCGAGAAATAACGCTTATAATTATAAAGTACCCAATTAGTACCTGTACCTCGTACAATCAATTAGAAATTCATATTTTACGATTTTGGTAGTATTCATACTACGGAACGATTAAATTTTAATTTAAATCAAATTATAATTATTATTAACTACCGGAAACAGACAGAGAAAAATAGACTCCAGCGCGGGGATTTGAACCACCGGCCTCTATATTTCCAGTATAGCGCTCTAACCAACTAAGCTACGCAGGAGAATGAATTTCTCTGACGTTAATGATACCTTGACCCGAATTTAAAGCTTTCAATTTTTCCACAAGTCTGAGAAATCAACATTAATGACAAAGAACTCGACTGAGAAATAACGCTTATAATATACTTGTAAATCAATTATCATATTGCTTGTTGTTGACAGTTGAAACATCAATTTTTCAATCCTTTTTTTATAGATCCTCGTTCTAGGCCACAACTTTTAACCTCGAATTAACTAGTAAGTCTTGGTATTCCTCCCTTTTTTTAGGGTCCTCAGGCAAAACCAATGAACCTTATATTTTCCTGCGTCTGTCTGTCTGTCCATCTGTCGCCTGCTCTCACGGCTACACCTTTCGTCGGATCACTTTGAAATTTGGCATATATGTGTATAGTACCTACCCACACATTTTAAAAATATAGCGACTTAAAAAAATTATTTTTCAAAAAAATTAGGGTAAAAAAACTTAAGGGTTAAAAAATAATAGTTTTTTCTGGAATACGTGTGGGGTATCTTATGAAAGGGTACATCGAGCTGATTATAAAAATATATAATTTTTTGGTTATTACTTTGATTGGGCGAGCGTAGGTGAGTTTGAAGTTGGTGTGAAAAGTGTCCCCCTTCTATCTCGCTTATGTAAAGTGCAAAAATCCTGAACATTCTTCGACCAAAAATAAAGATACCATTCTTTGGAAATTTCGAGAAAAAAAAATTATTTTGGTTTTTATTGACAAAATACGTTTTTTTTATAATTATGCTTTTTTGGATGTATTTATATGTTTATAGTCCAGTTCACTGGCAATAAATACTTAATCAGAAGTTTGTTTACGTGTTTTGAGAATATCAGACCCATAGGACAGTTCAAAGTAGGCATTTTTAGCATTTCAAAAAGCTACTTCAATAGGTACTACTTTAACAATACCTACTTTGTTGCCTACGGCCCCTTGTTGTGTGCTGACTAGCACACACTTGACCTGTTTATTTCTTTAATACATACTAATAATTTATCTCATTAGAAATAATTTAATCTTCTGTTTTTATTATATTAATGCAATAGGATGAAAATCAAATATCTCTGGACTTATGACCATGTAATTTTGTAGGTATCTCTTAGCTTCTAGGTGGTCGCTAAGAAATATTTTTATCATCCCCCATCTTGATTCAAGATGGCAATCTCCGGAACCAATTGAAGGGTACAGGGGAAGAACCATCAGAGTCCATTTTAAAGTGAATTTGAGATAGAGGTGTCATTTGGTGGCGATTTTTTTAAGCATTAATAGTGAAGGGGATAAACAATCAGTGTCCAGCTAAAAATGAAGGTAGAAGATACACTATACAGGGGAAGAACCATCATAGTCTCAGCGGTTGTGGGGAAGAACAATCAGAGTCCATGGAGAAGGGTAGGAAGCCAACCCCCCCTACTCAAGTTACGTCAAGTGTCCCATTGCTACAAGACCAATACGAGTGCTTAAAATCACAAAAGAAAAGCCTTTAATTTTTTTCTACAAATCAGCATTTTCCCGGTTCTTTAATAGCACATCCATAGTTAAATTCCGTAAAAAAACTAACAGAAAAAAATAATAATGTTGACCTACGGAGAACTTATGTTGACAAATTGCCCATCAAAGGTGCAAAATTACGTGACCTACTGCATCTTGCCAAATTTTTGGAGCGTGATGATGCTAAACATTTTTACAGAACTCTGACACGCATAGAAAACATAGATGAATGTATTGAGACAGATGACGACTTTATTGACGATCCTCCCATTGATTTTGACCAAGATTGTTAAATTATTTTATTAAATGTTATTATTGTTAATTGACATTATTTCAGTCAATTATTTCTTTATTTTCAGCGAATAAAAAAAAAAATTAAATTAAATTAATAAATTAAAAATAAAATAAAATTAATTCAAAATTAATAAAATAAAAAATTAATTTAATTTAATTAAATTAATTATTTTAATTAAATAATTATACTTTATTGCATTTTCATTGTTAAGTTTCATAAATAAGTTTAATTACCATCAAAAATTGCGTTTTTCGTTTTATTTAAGGATATCTTCCCAAAAATAACCTCCCCAATCACATCCCCTTCCAATATTTCGTGTGCCACACCCTCTTAATTTGTCTCTAAATTCTTTTATACGCTATTTATTACTTAAAAGGTCTTATTAACAAATTAATTTGTGTTGAAATGATTATTTCAAGAGATATCTTGGATTCTAGGAGACTTGAAATTTTAAAATTAGTTTTTCTCAAAAAGGGTTTGAGTGGACTCTGATGGTTCTTCCCCTGTACCCTTCAATTGTCATAGAAGCTTGAAGTTTGGAAGTTAGCTTCTTTATATAAAAGGATATTCTTATGCAGATGTACAAAACCTCTATTTATCCTGGAAAGTAACATTTGAAAATGCTTCTCCAGTTCCTAATCACTAATATTAATAAGTTATCTTTCTTTTATGACATAAAACTACCTTAGTTAAAGAGTTTTCCGGCACTTCTTTAGATTGTTACTCCCCTTATAAAAAAAAACAGAGGGGAGTAACAATCTATAGAAGAAGGTGTACGGAATGTTCTTCTTTGGACTGTTACTCCTCTCCTCTTATAAAAACAGAAGTGTGATATCCCTTTGTCCTAAAGTACATTGGACTAAACATTCCTTTGTCTTAATAGTTATTCAGTCGAAGTTATTTATATTCGAAATAAAACATAGGGGAGTTACAATCTAAGGAAGTACCGGTTTTCCAATCGGGCCTTTTGTTTCAAGATGGCGGCCATATACATATTTGAATCCAAGTCCCCTAACCAATATAATTATCATATCTTCTTGAAAACGCTAAAATAAAATAATTGAGTTTGGTATGATAATACAATATCAACAAAGGGCTGCGATAAGACAAAGGGGGGGGGGGGGGGGGGGTAATTTAACATTAACTTTTCCAGTCATCGGAATCAGTTAATAATTAGGATTTTTTTCTAATTATATTTTTCATCCATGAGGAGGGGGTGAGGGTATAGAAATAAGAGAGGCCAGATATTCTCACTTAATAAAATAATTTTAATGTTTCTTTACGGTACTTTACGAACCCGTAAAATAGAAAATTAAATATATCTAAGACACCACATTCAGTAGCGAAACAGAAGACCCTTAATTTCCATGCGTTTGTCTCTGTGAACGCACCTCTATCCCCGAAAGTATCAAACAAAAAAAAAACAATTGATACTTTGCGTTATGTGTAATAAGCAAATACAGGAAATGTAGGAAAGCCCAAGAAAATCATCCCTCAAAAACAAGGGAAACTGCTTTCTTTCGTGAGGTGAAAATGTTTGAACGGAAGATGTCTCATGTCCCCACAATTTTTAAATTTTATATGAAAGATGAGGATGCCCTGGCCCTGAGTATAAAAGTATAATTGGAATTGTTTTGTACCATTTCACCTTTGCGCCACATGTCCTTACAAATTGCGCTTTCCGTGTCTCCCCTCCCGCTATTTTTGTTACAAATCGAAAAAATCTTAAAATATCAGTAAAAGAGAAAAAAGTGCTTTTAAAGAATTTTTTAGGTGTCGCATAGATTGTATGAAAAATCCCTCCCCCCCCCCCCCCCAACCTTAATAATTTAATATCTTGCGAATGGCTTGAGATAGAGAAGTTTCATTACGTTTGAACGACAAACATGAATCCTTTGTATGCACTGAATGCACATATTTGGCAACTTTGTTTAATAAACAAGTTCAAAAGTTATAGCTAAAATAAACAGGTCAAGTGTGTGCTAGTCAGCACACAGCGAGGGTCCGTAGGCCACCCTGTATAGTTTAAGATTACTCTATTGATGGTGTTTTTAAAAATGCTAAAAAGCTTAATTTGAACTATCCTATGGGTCTGATATTCTCAAAACACATAAACAAACTTCTGATAATAGTACATTACGCGTCGAGTGCGGAAAGTAACATTTTGCATGCGAGTGTGGAGTTTGCACCCGAGCGATAGCGAGGGTGGAAAAACCACACGAGCAATGCAAAATGCCGTTTTCGTACGAGTTGCGTACCGTACTTTATCTACGATTGTTAGATTTAAATAATAAATACAGAAACAAATAAACTTGCTGTATGTAAGTTCGTATCTCTCTCTTGATAAAGATGGCATTAATTCATTAGTTGTATTTTTTGCCGAATTAATTATTTCTGGAGGATTATTATTCTCCACATTTTCGTCAAAGTCACTTGATTCACTCACTGTTTTTCACAAAAAACTCGATATAAACAGTTACTTTAATAAAAGAACACCAAATTAGTTTTGTTAAATGTAAACAAACTCACTAATCGTGCGTAAAGCTGAAGAATTTCTCTTCTTTACCGCACTAGTGTGGTAAAGAAGAGGAATTATTCAGAACTATGAGACGCGCATGCGCAATGAATACAAGTACGTAAATAATCACTTTCTACGCATCTAAACAAAGATATAATGTTTATATTTCGTATCAATCGTAGATAAAGTATTTTTTTTGCCACTGAACCGGACTACAACCATATAAATACATCGAAAAGACCATAGTTATAAAAAAACGTCTTTTGTCAATAAATAATAAAATAATATTTTTTTCGAAATTTCCAAAAAGTGGTATCTTTACTTTTGGTCGAAGAATGTTCAGGAATTTTTTCAGATTTTTTGCACTTCACATAAGCGAGATAGAGGGGGGGGGGGGGGGGGGACACGCTTCGCACCCACTTCAAACTACCCTATGCTCGCCCTATCAAAGTTATAACCAAAGAATTATATATTTTTGTAATCAGCTCGACGTACCTTTTCATATTATTTTTTACCCCCACGGTGTAAAAAATAATAAAATGTTAACCCTTAAGTTTTTTTACCCTAATTTTTTTGAAAAATATTTTTTTTAAGTCACTATATTTTTAAAATATGTGGGTATAGGTACAAGACACATACATGCCAAATTTCAAAGTGATCGGACGAAAGGTGTAGCCGTGAGAGCAGGCGACAGGACGGACGGACAGACACACGCAGGAAAATCTGAGGGTCCTTGGTTTTGCCTACGGACCCTAACAAACGATTAAATGACCACTGTCTTGAGACGGCTGTTAAACAAACTCGTAATGTTTGTTAAATTGCCAACAGAATCCTTTGTACGCACTGAATGCACATATTTGGCAACTTCGTTTAATAAACAAGTTCAAAAGTTATAGCTAAAACAAACTGTTAAATGACCACTGTCTTGAGACGGCTGTAAAACAAACTCGTATGTTTGTTAAATTGCCAACGGGGCCCTTTGTATGCACTGGTAGCACATACTTGGCAACTTTGTTTTTATGTCCCATTATGGTCCGAGTGAAAGCTTAATAGAAGAAGGTTCATAAAAGATATGGCGAAATCAATTTTAGCTTTAAATTTGGGACGATTACTTCTCAAAAACTATGAAATATTCTGTTGGTCAGTTCCGACAATTATTTAAATTAAAAATAGTGTGTTGTGTAAGGGTAAACATCTAGGTTGCCCTTGAAGAATCAGGGAAATGGGGACAATTATTATTAAAAACAAGTGTTACGAGAAGGATTGAGTTTTCAAAGAAAAGTGCTAATCAAGTTAATACGTGAATTTGATTCCTTCGTTTAAATTTAATTCATTCAAATTATTGAAGTATTTAAATAGACAGATTTGGATTTTGTACTTTTAGCTCGAGTAGTATACGTTTATTTAAAATAAAAAAATTGTTGTTTATTCTAATCCGTCGCTATTTTCAGTTTCTCCGTTGTTCTACTAGGAATATCAAAGGTGCTAAATAAACACTGGATGTACATAGTACGCATAGATCAAAGTATAAATTAGTGATAATTATGACGACTTGCGAGATTCCCCGTCGTTCCAATCTATTACTCTGTACGTTTGCCAAGTACACGGCACAGATAGAGGTGAACAGTGAACAGTGATCGACGCCTCCCCTCCTTGCCTTCCGTATTTATAAACTTTGGGTTTATTTTTAACATGTCTATTATTGGTCAGGGTCATTAATTATAACGTATTACCAGAGCCGATCAGAATACGTCAATTGGAGAGGTGGATCATCCGAATTTTATTAATGTCTCTTTAGAATTTATAACCCCTTCTTCCACTTGCTTCTAAAAAATCAATGACCTGGAGGTTAGGAATTTTAAGTGACAACATAAAATAATATGATGCCAATATTTGTTTTTTAATCTAACAGGGAAGCCAAGGCTAAACTAATCTCAAGGTAGGAGACCAGCAAAGACCTTACACTATAGAATAGAGGTAGAGGTAGCAAGCGGATAAACTTTCCAACTTTTATTAAGAATTTCCTTCAAAAAATGGAGAAAGTTAATACCAGTCAGTACGTATATCAATTACGCTGTTTATAACAACATCGTCTGTTGGATTGTAAGACAGAGTATTTTCAAAAAGAAAAGACAACACTCATAGACTAGCAAGATCACATGTAAAGCGCGACTCAAGTTCACTAGGTCACTAGTTGGTACTGGTCCATGCATGTCAGGGGTACTTATTCCAAAATGCGACAATCGCGAATATTAGAACTGAGGTTGTGTTTCTATTTGCGTCATTGAGATTTTTTATTCACATATGCGTGCATTCTAATTTAAAATAATTTGTTCTATTTCGGTGGCTAAGCATTCATCGCGTGATTACTAAATCGCAAGCGTGCTCTAGATATTCCATTCAATGAATTTTTTGCGCAATAATTTTATCACTTCATAGCGGTGTCTCTGTTGGTATTTTTTTCTAAATAAAATGCATTTGGGAAAAAATATTAGTCCCTATTAATAGATACAATTAAGATAAATATAGAATATTTGCACGTCCTATAATTTTCCAATGTGTAATTTTAAGCTCACATTTACGCGAGCTTTGCGGACGAACGCTTTAGACGGATACCGCTATCCAATCAACTTAGCACGAGCATTGGAACATAAATGCAACTCTCATGGCATAAATGGAACTCTCATGGCATAAATGGAACTCGTAAAGCACATTTCAACTAAATCAGCCAATCTTTACTCATGCTAGCAAACAGACACGGAGCACATTTTGTTGAATATAAAATGCTCGCTCACGATCTCTTCAATTATTTATTTGTATACCTATATTGGGACAAAGTCGTGCTGAATACGCTACATTTTTAAGGGATCTAACTTGTAGATCTTTAAAAGTCAGTAGCTGTTTGTGTAATCAGTTTTTCGACACTACTTACTGTTAATTCATAATAACATATCTTCAACGATGCGTCCAATATTTTTAATTTTTTTCAACTTCCATTTCAAAAGCCCATCGTGAGAGGAAGCAGAGATATTGAGGGTGAGAAAAACCGGGGGAATTGGTTCAAGTAAAGATACATTGCGTGCTTACTGAAACTTAGCCTAGCGCACGGCCGTGCGCTCAGATATGTTTAGTATAATAATCTAATATTGCTATTAAATCTTATCGTAAATAATATTCATATAAAATAATTAAGCGTAATTATTAACATTCGAGTAAAAAGATAATTATTGATATGCTAAGGTTATATATAAGGGAAATGATGTTTATTTTAAACATATTCCCATTCATATTTTTTGCCCTTGCATGTTTAGCAGTGCCCCTTGCCCCCCCCCTCTTACCTTATGAGTTGCGCCCCCAAATCTCTTGCGCCCCTGGGCACGTGCCCATCGTGCCCCTATAGTTAAATCGGCCCTGTTTTTAAGTTACTTAGAAGGAATGGTTCTAAAATGTTTTTATAGGTTTTATGATAATGCGTCGGGATTTTGCTAATCCTGAAGTTTCTCGAATCTACTGCAGGAATTTGCAGATGCTGATGATTGTTCTGTCCAACAATTGATAAAACGAATATGCATTAAACCAATTACGATTATAGACAGTATTCTGATCATTAGAATACTTTTGACCGCTATTCTCGATTCTCCAATTCTGATATTTCAGTTCTCTTTCAAATTCTTTAAAGTGATTAGCTAGATAGTAGAATTCTAACAAACATTTGTTATTGTAGTATTCTGATTAGTTTAATAATTGACCTATTATAATTATAATAGTCGAAACAAGTCTGTAATTGATACATGTTATTGTAGCTTGTAAATAAACTAATAAATTTTACTCTTTAAAATTATGAATGTTGATCTGTTTTATGAGAGATTTATTAGAAACCGGTCTGTGATAAATATTTGTATTATGAAATTCTAATACCTGATTTGATCTACGAATAAGCTAATAGTCGTAACAAGTCTACAATAAATAAATTTTAGTTATTGAATTTCTAAAAACAAATTAATATTTTTTATTATAGTTTAAAAATCAACTGATCATTTTTACTCTTTGTCAGTCTATAAACTGAGAATAGTCGAAACCGGCCTTTAATGTGAATTTGCAAAGTAGCCTGAAAATTAACTAATAATTTTTATTATTTGAAATTATAGAAATTCATTAGTTCATTGATTGACCAATTAGAAAATTCGATTCCGGTAAATTAGTGGAAACACTTTGTTTTAGTAATTTAGAAACAATCTCATAATCTCATGATATTTTAGTTTAAATGTTTCTAAAAATCAAATTATTGTTATTTATTTTTTGCAGTTTATTGATTTAAGCATAGTGTTATATTAGATGTTTATTATTATAATACAATTTATTTATTATTATTTTTAAACCATTCCATAGGAAAAGTATTGTTTTCACCCAAAACTTCCGAAACCGATATTTCATCGGAATTATTCGTTTTGGGTGATTTGAGTGTATAATAATTCCCACAGTTCTTAAGCTAGATAGTTGAGATTTAGTACTCAAATAATTCCTTACATGATTTGGGCTTGCCGGAAAAATCATAAATTTGTGCCGTCATTAACCCATTTTGCTTAGCCAGCAAACATTTTAAAAATACGTAGAAAATAGATAACATTTGAGATAGTGCTAAAAATTTGGGCCAATTATATCTGTTTAGAAGACAAACATTATCACTGAATTTCGTTTTTATGTTTGCCAGATTTTGAAAATATCGACTTTTGAACTTGAGAAAAATTTACCGCTAAATAATTTCAGAACTATATCACCGATTGTGCTGAAATTCGCACTAATTATAATAAATAATAATAAAGCCTTTATTATTCCTTCTTAAACAGTTTACATTGATATTATAAAAATAAAATAAAAGACAAAATTTATGCATATGTCTTTCGTTTGACTATTAATGTGAAATAATATTCTTTTAAGTGATTACCTCCAAGCATTTTAAATATTAATTTAATCTGCATTTAGCTAATAATTTTATCGAATATTTCCAAAAACAAAAAATTAATAGAATGAAATAAAATACTTTACTGTAATAAATAAATAAAACTCTTAAATAAAATGTAACCCCAGCTTCTTCCACTAGATCGTCCCTCCAACGTCTGGTCGGTCTTCCTCTCCTGCGTTTTCTCTCTCTGGGATACCAATCTGTGACTCTTTGGTCCATCTATCTTTGTAGGATCTTGCTACATGTCCTGCCCAGTTCCATTTAAGCGTTCTCGCCACTTCAACAACGTCCCTTACTCCGGTTCTCCTTCTGATTTCCGAGTTCCTCATCTTATCTGTTTTCTTCACTCCAAGCATGCTTCTCTCCATTGCTCTCTGCGTCACCATCAGTCTCGCTGCGTCCCCTTTATCCATCGCCCAAGTCTGTGCTCCATAAGTGACACATGGTAAAATGCATGCATCGAAAACTTGCTGTTTTAATTTTATAGCCATATTGCTTTTGAACACGAACTTTAGGGACCAGTACTTATTTCAGCTCATTGTAATTCTCCTGTCAATATCTTTCCTCGTTGCTTTTTCAAAGGAAACTAACTGACCTAAATCGACGGCTTCGTTGACCCATTCTACCAATGCACCAATTATACCTTTCGATAAATAAGTCTTCCTATATTTTCAACTTATTATGTGCCGCTTTGAAATTACAAATTTGGTAAGGAAAAATTCCGAGTCGCCCAGCGTCAGACTTTCTTTTTTTTAATGTTCATCCATAAAATTCTGAAATACTGCGCTTCTTACCATAAAATACCTACATCCAAAACTGGTGGAGAATCGAATAAGACTTAGATCAATTCCAACTCATTCAAAACTTGACTCTGTACAACAAAATCCTGGTAATTAATTAGATTTAAACTGGTTCTCCTAACTAAATAATATACTTTATATAATAGGCGAGGTTCAAATTGCAGAGAATTTAGATTTCAACCAAATAATATAAGCAAAACAATTCCATAATAGAAAAATTACAAAAATCATTATAAATCAATTGATATTGGAGTTAATCATAAACTCGAGATATAATCCAATGTACAAGGAGATTACTGAACTAGGAGAGTCCGAAACTATTTATTTTAAATTTTAAAATTATAATACATAAAAAAAAGTATTAATTTCAAGCTCTGCTCAACTCAAAGTCTCACATTTTAATCTGGTTTAAAGAATTGGGATTCAGAATAATTTGTGAAGAGATATGTAGAAATTACTTCTTACTTCTTTAGATTGTTACTCCCCTATGTTATTTTTAGAATATTAATGACTTTGACTAAATAACAATTATAAATGCAGCTGACGATTACGAATCACTATATTTTTATGTTTACAATATAATATGCTTAAACATAACTTAAATAAATGTATTATTATTATTACTAACGAGTAATCAATAAATAATCATAAAATACTTTATACATTGATTATTAACTTACTTGATTTCCATATAAATATGATGAATATAATCCAGTAAATTGGTCCATACATTATGAGATGTTATAATTAAGATGTCTTGTTAAAGAATGGAATTATATTGTAGTGTAATGTGATATTATTATTGTCAATTAGATGCTTTTATTAAAAAACAAAAAAAACAAAAAATAATCAGTTTTTTTTAATGTATTATGACATTGATTGAATGATTAGTTCAGAAAAAAATCATGATTGATGCTGTTATATTTTGGACCATTTATCAAATTCTGTATTTTGTTTTATTATTATTTCTTTGTTGTTATTCTTTTTGGACTATTTTAGATTTTTTTCTGTGACAATTATGATTTTTATCTACGATGGTTACGAAATATAAACATTGTATCTCTGTTTAGATGCGTAGAAAGTGATTCTTTACGTACTTGTATTCATTGCGCTTGCGCGTCTAATTCTGAAGAATTCCTCTTTCGCCCTAGGGCGGTAAAAAAGAAGAATTCTTCACCTTAACGCACGTTTAGCGAGTTTGTTTACATTTAACAAAACTAATTCGCTGTTTGTTTAATAAAAGTAACTGTTTATATAGAGTTTTTTTTGTGAAAATACAATGAGTGATTTAAGTGATTGTGACGAATGTGAGGAGAATAATACGCCTCCCGAAATAATTAATTCGGCACAAAATACAACTTCACATAGGCAGTTACCTACTTATCTGAAGATTCAGGGTGAACACCGAGTGAGGGAGCATTTACTACGTTCACACATCGTTTTGGAAACGGTTTTGAAAACGATCCGCTAGTTCAAAACGCTGTACGAACGGAGATCGACGGATCGTATCGGGTTAGATCCGCTCCACCAAAAATGCGTGATCGGATCAGGGGATCGAAATTCAAAACGCTCGTATGAACAGGTCGTGGAGGGGATCGAGATATCAGGTTATTTTACTCTTTTTCACTTTTTAAGTTCTTGAAGCTTTTAAGTTTTCGTGAGCTTCCGTTTCTTTTTTTTAAACTGCAAAAACGTTTTTAAACAAAAGTTAATACTATAAAGAACCTGTAAAAACTTTTAATAACTTGTAAATAAAATGTAAAAATTCGCGGACATATTGGGTAACAAGAAAGAAGGTTTTACTCGTGACGTCACCGTTACGAGATTTCGAAAACAAATATTTCGATCACCTGTATTTTTTGTTGTGTGAACGGGAATCGTTTTGAAAACGAATTGGATCCGAAACGCTTTTAAAACGATGTGTGAACGTAGTAATAGTTCGAGAATTATACCCAACTGTCTACATGAAATCTCGATTATATAACATTATGTATCGGACACACTTTACACTGAACAAAACAACCAGCTAGAAATGAATGTAGAAGGCATGCTAGTGCTAGTGTACATCGACTACGCGAGACGTTCTGGCTGTTATCATTATATTAAAACTGATAATTGTACAGCGAGCATAATGATAAAGACCTATCTAACAACGAATATGTCAGATATTCATGACGCTGCTTCTAATAATTTATATAATCATAATTCGTTTCAAATATCATTCAGGAGAATAGAAACCTTTTCTTTTCACAGAAAGGTAATATAAAATGCTTCTTCAGCAGTGAATTTCTGCTTAGAAAGTTTTGCAAATTATATTATACCCGTTGAGAGGGGGGTGGAGCAGATATTCTCGCTAAGGAAAAGAATTTTTATCGTTTCTTATAAAATTAAATAAATAATTAAAAAATAGTACACTCCGTAGCGAAGCACGGGAATCCAGCAATCATGGGCGCCCATTAGGAGGGTCAAACAGGGGCCCTTGACCTTGACCCCCCCTGGAATACTGATTTGTTTCTTTTAAGTTTTACCAAAACAGTTGTAAGACTTTTTCAAGTTCAATTTATAAAAATTAGAATTAAAACATTAAGGTTATTGTTATAATAATTATGTGTGTAGTGTGTAGTTACAGTTAAACATAATAAAGTATAGAAATTGATAAGTAATATTAATATTAAATAAAGGTTTCGAGAAGGAGCAAGTTATTATTGTATAAAACCAGTTGAAATAATTAATTATTTTTAGTATTCTTCTTGTCTGAGTCTATCAAATTCTATCGTCTCACCTCTCTTCCTTGATACCCTAAGGACACCCTATATTTTCATTATATTAACACTCTCGTATAATTCAATCACTATCTACTAATCTTCTCTACGTTTAAATTTTATGAAAAATTACGTAGGTATTTAATTTTAGGAGTTTTCCGTTGGAGAAAGGGATGGAACATGCGCACGAATACTAAATAAAAGTCAACGTTATATCAGTCCTTTCTGTTCCCCTTCTATTGGGGGATGATAAAATGGTTGTTGCTACAATATAAATTTGACAATAATAGGTAGAATAAAATCATTAACGTATACGAAATAGGACACGAGGAAGCTATTTGCCAACTCATTGCCAGACTATTTTTCCTTAGCTATTCAATGGTGACCCCTATTTTTTACTGTGGATTTGAAAAGAGCAGGAAATTTTACGTAAAATATGACCTTTACCATGTCGTTGAGCATGACCTTTAAGGTCATTCCAAGGTCAAAATTGTTTTTACAATGGGAAACTCTAATTTGTATTGCGGATTGCGAAATTACCAAATATTTCCCTTCAACAGCAGCCTTGACCACGGCCTACACCACGTCCTTGACTATGACCTTCAAGGTCATTTCAACCCTCCCCCCTTTTTTTATTAATTTATTTGTTTATGTACTTTTATTCAATTTTTTTTCTTTATGGTATTTTTTCTGGTTATGGTCAAGGATGTTGTCGAACTTCAAGACACAAAATTGAATAAAAGTACTTAAATAAATAAATTAATAAAAAAAGGGGGGGAGGGTTGAAATGACCTTGAAGGTCATAGTAAAGGACGTGGTGTAGGCCGTGGTCAAGGCTGCTGTTGAAGGGAAATATTTGATAATTTCGCAATCCGCAATACAAATTATAGAGTTTCCCATTGGAAAAACAATTTTGACCTTGGATGACCTTAAAGATCATGCTCAACGACATGGTAAAGGTCATATTTTACGTAAAATTTCCTACTCTTTTTTAAATCCGCAATAAAAAATGGGGATTCCCATATAAAATAACAAAGTTGACCTTCAAATGACCTTAAAAGGCAAGGTTAAGTTCAAATCCAAGGTCACCATTGAATAGCTAAGGAAAAATCCTGAAACTTTTGTATAAAACTTTTTTCAAAGAAATGCATTTCTGACGAGTTATTCAGGATTTTCCTTACTGTTGTGCCACCCATATAGTATTACATTAGTCCTTTCTTTAGCACGTTTTTAGAAGCTACAATAATATAAAAAGAATAAGAGACGATACCAAAAGAAGTAATATATTATTTTGAGCCCCCCCCCCCTCCAAATTCTGGACTAAAGGCGCCAATGCCAGCAATATATAAAATTCAAATACCACTGACTTACTTATCAAAGTATCTCTGAAACCACTGGTCCTATGACCATGAAATGTTGTAGGTAGGCTCATCTAAGTCCCTGGGATGCTCGCTATGAAATCTTATTACGATTCGCCATCTTGAATCAAGGTGGCGGCCTTTTATATACAAAATTCGACGTGAAAATATCTCCAGAATCAATTGCATTGGAATTAGAGTCCTTATATGTAAAAGGGTTTTGCAGTTGGCCATTTTGATTAAATATGGCGCCCATATACGTTCCTCGACTGTGTTTTACTCCAATGTGTAATAGCGACTCATCATGACAGAGGTGTAGTTCAATAACTAATCGACATCTTCACACAAAAGAATTATAATAAACTTTGACCGGTTTCGGCTGTTCTAATGGATCCTTCTTCAGATAATCCAGTGGTTACTGAATGACGTACTTTCAAGTTATTTAGTAACCACTAGATTATCTGAAGATGGCTGATGCTTTATAACAGCCGAAAACGGTCAATTGTTTATTACAATTTTTTTGAGTAAGGACGTTGTTTGGTTATTGAACTACGCCGCTTTCATGATGGCCCGTATATGCGTATTTGAAACCAAACCATTGAAAAGCTAAAATAAATTTTAGCTAACTAGAACATAGTGAATGTAGGGAAATTAACATTTAAAAATGCTTCTCCAGTTATTATTTAGGGATTTTACTGTTTCTTGACGATTTGTTTCATATTTTACGATTTTGGTAGTATTCATACTGCGGAAAGATTAAATTTTAATTTAAATCAAATTATAATTATTATTAACTACGGGAAACAGACAGAGAAAATTACACTCCTGCGCCGGCGCGATTTTTTTATAAACCTATCAAATTAAAAATAATAATCATTCAAAATAACACACTCAATAGCGAAGCACGGGGCATCTAGCTTGTTGTAAAATAACTCAGTTATAGGGTATTTTTTATTTTTTAATTTATTTTTATTCCGGGGGGCTTTATGCCCGAAGACGCAGGCCACTTAGGTGAGCCCATTGAAAAAACCCGGGTTAGGAACCAACTCTTCACATTAGAAGTGTCGGTCGTTAACCATGACTCGAGTATAGTTCATGGTTTCCAGGCCAAAACCTGGTGGCGCTACTCTTTCGAGCTGCTACCCATTTATTTAAACAATGCTGGGTGAACATTGAGTGGAGGGCCCAGTCCGGGAATTGAACCCAGAGCTCAAGGTCAAGTGGACACCCCCGTCCTACTGACCACACCCGATGTTGCTTCTCTTGCCTGATTGAAAGGCAAGCGCTCTCTACTCCGGGCTACCCAGGCCCCTCTAAACTTGTCAACACATGAAAAATGTAGGTGTATTAATATAACTCAGTCATAGAGTATTGTCAACACATGAAAAATGTAGGTGTATTAATATAACTCAGTCATAGAGTATTGTCAACACATCAAAAATGTAGGTGTATTAATATAACTCAGTCATAGAGTATTGTCAACACATGAAAAATGTAGGTGTATTAATATAACTCAGTCATAGAGTATATTGTCAAAACATGAAAAATGTAGGTGTTGTAATATAATTAAAATGGTGTTAATATCTAATTAATTATCTATATATATAAAATCCAACTACCACTCACTGACTGACTGACTGACACATCACGATATCTCTGAAACCACTGGACCTACGACCAATCCGCCATCTTGATTCAAGATGGCGGCCATTTATATACAAAATTCGACAAGACGATATCTCGGGAACCAACTGCACTAGAACCTTGAAATTCAGAAGTTGGCTTCCTTTTATGAAATTAGTAACTTTTGATAAATAGTTTACCAATCGGGCATATTGATTCAAGATGGCGGCCATACATATATAAAAGTCAACATGTGTGCATGTTCTTTATACAAATCTACCGTTTTAGTCCGATCTCGATGAAAATTTGCACACTTGACCTTCAAAGCAAGGGGAAAATCAATGTCTACATGAATATTCAAAATTTTAATTTTGGTACACAGGGGTACGGGGTACAAATGTTAAAGTAATGATCATCCTTCATGATGCATATCGTTGAAAAGCTCTTTAAGAGGACACTAATTGTGGTTATGTACAGTTTTATCATATTTTCACTTAGGAGGGGGGTATAATTAAAACATATAGCTATATCTTATATAAAAAGAAGTGTATCCGTATGAGGGTATGTCTTATATCCTAATTTGATGAATATTTACACACTTTTTCTTCAAAACAAGGTGAAGGTCACTGCCTACATGAGATTACGAAATTAAAATTTTGGTACACAGGGGTACGGGGTACAAGTGATGAATACCCTTCATCTTCATGATGCATATCGTTGAAATGCTCTTTAAGAGTACAGTAATTGTTGTTATGTGTACGGGGTACAAATGACAAAGTAATGGATACCCTTCATGATACAAATCGTTGAAAAGCTGTTTAAGAGAAAAGTAATTGTTCTTAAGTACAGTTTTGTCTTATTTTCATTTAGAAGGGGGGAGAGGTAAAATGGAAATTTATATCTATATCTATATATGTATATAAAAGTCAACATATGTGTGTACATATGCATGTTCTTTTATACAAATCTACAGTTTTATCCCGATCTCGATGAAAATTTGCACACTTTCAAAGCAAGGGGAAGGTAACATGAATTTTCGAACAATAACTTTTGGTTTAAAGGGGTACGGGGTACAAGTAATGAGTACCCTTTATTTTCATGATGCATATCGTTGAAATGCTCTTTAAGAGTACAGTAATTGTTGTTATGTGTACAGTTTTGTCATATTTTCATTTAGGAGGGGGTAAATTTAGGATATTTGCAAATGATCTTATCAAAGAGGAGGGGAATATAACTAGGAGGGATAGAATCTAGAGATTCTCGTATAGTAAAATAATTTGTATGCTTTCCTGGTAGTTTATAAACTTATCAAATTTAAAAACACTCCGTAGCGAAGCACGGGTATCCAGTTATTATATATATAAAATCCAAATCACTCACGACACATCGCGATATCTCTGAAACCACTGGGCCTATGACCATGAAATTTTGTAGGTGTGTTCCTCTTACCTCCTAGGTGCTCGCTAAGAAATGTTTTTAAAATCCGCCATCTTGATTCAAGATGGCGTCCATTTATATTAAAAATAAGGCGATATCTCCGAAACCAATTGCACTAGAACCTTGAAATTTAGAAATTAGCTTCCTTTTATGAAAGTAGAAACTTTTGATAAATGGTTAACCAAGCGATTTGATTTAAGATGGTGGCCATATATATATATATATATATATATATATATATATATATATATATATATATATATATACTGGGACAATCACTGTCTACAAGAATTTTTAAAATTTAAATATTGGTACACAGGGGTACGGGGTACAAGTAATGAATACGGGGTCAAAGTAATTAATACCCTTTATGATGCATATCGTTGAAAAGCTCTTTAAGAGTATAGTAAGTGTTGTTATGTACAGTTTTGTAATATTTTCATTTAGGAGGGGGGTGAATTTAGGATATTTGCAAATTATCTTATCAAAGAGAAGGGGGTATAGAAATAAGTGGGAGGGAGAGAAACTAGAGATTCTCGCATAGTAAAATAATTTAAATGTTTCTTGATGGTAGTTTATAAACTTATCAACTTAATATAACACTCCGTAGCGAAGCACGGGTATCCAGCTAGTCAATAATAAATTTATAATTAATTGTTAAATTATTGTTGATATTAATTTAATGAAAATGTTTTGGAACATTCTTAAATGACCATCATATTTAAAATATTGTTTAATTGTCAAATTGTCTGAGTTTTAAATCCTTCAATATAGTTTGGATCGATCAACTTCAGTGAGCCTATGATTAATTGTTAAATATCTTTTGTTTTCATTAGTTTTGTCATTTGTGAACTAATGATTTATTTGACATGTTTAATTGCTGTTTTTTTTTTTATGATAACGCTGATGTTAAGTTTTGACCACACTTATTGCTTTTCTTCTGAAAATGTTGTTAAATAATTGTTAGTGTTTCAATACTATTTAATTGGTTACAACTTTTCTAATTGGTCATCATCAATGAACTAATGATTTATTTTGACATGTTTAAATGTGTTTTAATAGCGCTGATCTCTTCTTCTGTGAACATTGTTAAATAATTCTTAGTGTTTCAATACCATTTAAATGGTTACAACTTTTTTTAATTGGTCATCATCGGTGAACTAATGATATATTTTGACTTATTTAATTGTGTTGTACTAGCGCTAATGTTTAGTTTTGACCACACTCACCTACAGTGGCGTATCCAGCGGCTAGGTCTGGAGGGGGCACATTCTAAGTTTAGATTGGGGGGGGGGGGGATTCGTAGTGGTAATAAGAAAAGGGAATTACTTATTCAACAAAGCAGCTGTCCCCCCCCCCTCCCCGAAAAAATGTACATCTATAAACAAAAAAATCTCCGCGCCCAAGTAACAACAACAGTTTTAGAACGTATTCGTTGGAAAATGTTATTCTGATGTTTACTGCAGTACAATATCTTACTGTAAGTTATGGGCGTTGTCTGCAGTTAATTAATGGGGGGATTTATAACGGGGGGCCCTCCCCCGGAAAATTTTGAAAATATGACCTCTCAAAACAGTGATTATATGCATTTCTGAGGTGAAATTGAATACGAGGTGAATGTAAAAGATATGTATTAAAAAAAAAATACGACGGTATTTTTTTTTTTTTTTTTTTTACTCTATTGGGTCTGGGCCAGTCTGGGGGGGGGGGGGGGGGGGGGGGGGGGGTACGTGCCCCCCCCCCCCCCCCCCCCCCCTGGATACGCCACTGCTCACCTAGGTCATTATCAGTGAACTATGATTCATTGTTAACAGTAACTAATGAACTATTCGATAAGGAACGGTGTTTTGTGTTGCTAATGTTTCACATGGAATTTTGCCGCATCAATTTATAAAAAGTAAAATATTGGATTTTGTGTTAATAACATTTTATTAATATCAGTTCAAAATATGTTTTATTTTAAATAAATAATTACATAAAATACATGTTATAGAAGTTATAAGAATTCGTAACAAAGCCTAGAACGTCTGCCTAGCATAACATTAATCGACTAAAACAACTTTTATTCCATTCATAGGTATTACTTATTTTTTAAAGTAGTAGATTGTTATATATATATATATATATATATATATATATATATATATATATATAGCTGTTTCTTTTACTTATCGATTAACACATGATTAGGTTATTACGGGACGATTCGGTCACTTTACTCATCTACTGGATGTGATCATCAGAGTGGAACATGTCTCACCTCTCTGGGATTCGAACTCACCAGATATCTGTGTTTATAATGTAGATTACAGACAAGTTACGTGTACTCTAACCCCTTTATTATTAAAGTAAACGCTGTAATATTGTCGAATTGATCAAAATCTAAAAATGAAGTAATTATTTCGCATTACGAACAATGCGATGTTGACTTAAATATAACTTTAAATAGATTAGCTTGATGTGTGTAAAAACAAAATAATATTCCTTTGTTTAAAATCATTTCAAAGTAGTCAAAAAAAAAAAGAAGATTATACGATCTTAACAAGAGCTTATTGTTATAAGATGTTAAAATTTAGTAGTTCCTCCTAAATTTAGATCGGGCAGGGGTCGTAAACCTTATACATAAACAAAATAATGTTTTGTTTGAGAATCCATGTTTAAAAAAAAAAAAAAAAAAAAAAAAAAAATCGAATTTGGTGAGATGACATAAAATATTTTTTTCTTTTCACGATAAACATAAAATTGTTTTGATGTGTAAAATAATCAATCAAAGTGTCATACAATATTTATTTATGTAACTAGGCAGCAAAATGGAATTTTACTGACGAGTGATTAGATTAGCCTCCGAGCCGAAGGCGAGGACAGGCCATGACAATTAACTGCCGAGGCGAAGCCGAGGCAGGTAATTTACCTATTTGACCAGATAATTTACCTAATTGCCTCGGCTTCGCCTCGGCAGGCAATGAATAAACGAGGCAGAAATGTTTCCTTTGCTGCCTTGTTGCATACAATATTTTATCTACTTGCGGAAGAAAAATGAAGCTGCTAAAATGTTATCTTTATTAATATAACGTAGTTAATAACTATGTGTCATATTAATAAAGATATAATAACATATGTATTATCTAAAATTAATGTTCAAATAGAAACTTGGGAATAATAACAATAAGTGAAAAACAAACTCAATCTATAACAACAAAATACAAAACACACGTTTATAACACACATAACTTCTGAATGAATAATGCACGCAATATAAAATATTTATTTATATTTTTACTAAAAAATTAATAAAAGTGTTAAAGATATCTTCTATTGCTTAAAAGAAAAGAAGTAACTAGGATATATCAAGAAAAGTAGCTAGTCTAATCTAGAAAGACTTCAATAATAAAAATAATATGGATGTTCAATGTTTACATGACGCTACAGTATAGTCAGTGACTCTACTGTTTTTTTTAATTAAAGATCTACTAATCATTGAACTTATTTAACAGAATTAACAAATATAAACAAATTATTTTATTATTAAAACGTTTATTTATTATTAAATATTACTTATTTAACTATAATATATAATGTTATAAGATAGAGATAATAGTATAAACTGTTCTTGCCAAAATAAGAGGTTATGACACGCAGTGGTAAACCCTGTTACTTTCTCTGCCTAGGCAGGGAAATATTTCCCTGCCTAGGCAGAGAAAGTATTTTCCTGACTGTTTTAACTACTTTCCTGCCTGTTTTTAATATTTTAATGACAAATCAGGGAAATAGTACTTTCCAGCCTAAAAACAGTTAAGTAATGTTTAATTTTGCTGCCGCGAGTAGATAAATGATTTTCTCCGTTAATTATAAAACTCTCAACTAAGGGTTAACTTAGAGAGTTAATGGGATCTTTATTACGGTCATAGGAGAAATATTATTTTGACTATGCATAGGCGTAGAGAAGTAGACACGCCACGCCACAATAATAAACAATGCACGTGGAAATTAATTTGCTCCCCCAATTACCGACCAAACTTGCGACTATTGACTTGGACAGACGTTTTATCGACGGGTTCGAAGTTTTACGTTTAATCAGATCTTTGTTACGGTTACCTGGGAACTGATGTTTGGACAGAGCGTAGGCGTTAATAGCCGGCGCTAGACACGCCAGGAGTAAACAAAGCATTGGGATGACGTTCATATCTAATGAAATAGAAGAGACGACTGAACCCACTGATCTACGAAAAGATTATAAATAAATTGGAGGAATACACGATGAGGGGACCTTTAGACCTGTTTGGAAGACGGCCGCCGACATCTCACTCCATTTAGACTTGAAATATCTTGTCAATCTCCCGGTTTTCGTACGCGCGTAGTCTACATTCAATTAACATTTTTTTATGACTGATTAGTGATTATAAACTGGTTTTTATCGATAAGTGTTTAAACAATAGAACGTCAACATTAATTTGATTAATCGGTGCACGGTCGTTTTATAAGCATTACATATTATTGTTCTTACGCAGATGACAACAGAACATTATAATAATTATAATATGCAGATATTTTAGCTCTTTAAAAGTGACGTTTAACAATTTTCTTATAATTCTCAAGTTTTTCTTTTAAAATATTCAAATTACCTAATAATAATATCGAAGTTGATCTGTAAAATGTATATATGTAATTATGTATCTTTAAACAATTGTCTTATTATTGAATAGTTATTGTATCTTAATGCTATTAGCCTGAAACCACTTGCATAACTCCGACATATTTGGTTCATTTCTCAGAGAGAAAAGACATATTTAACACATATTTATTATAATGCATATGTATCTTAATGCTATTAGCCTGAAACCACTTGCATAACTCCGACATATTTGGTTCATTTCTCAGAGAGAAAAGACATATTTAACACATATTTATTATAATACATATGTATCTTAATGCTATTAGCCTGAAACCACTTGCATAACTCCGACATATTTGGTTCATTTCTCAGAGAGAAAAGACATATTTAACACATATTTATTATAATGCATATGTATCTTAATGCTATTAGCCTGAAACCACTTGCTTAACTCCGACATATTTGGTTCATTTCTCAGAGAAGAAAAGACACATTTAACACATATTTATTATAATACATATGTATCTTAATGCTATTAGCCTGAAACCACTTGCTTAACTCCGACATATTTAGTTCATTTCTCAGAGAAGAAAAGACACATTTAACACATATTTATTATAATACATATGTATCTTAATGCTAATTAGCCTGAAACCACTTGCTTAACTCCGACATATTTGGTTCATTTCTCAGAGAGAAAAGACATATTTAACACATATTTATTATAATACATATGTATCTTAATGCTATTAGCCTGAAACCACTTGCATAACTCCGACATATTTGGTTCATTTCTCAGAGAGAAAAGACATATTTAACACATATTTATTATAATGCATATGTATCTTAATGCTATTAGCCTGAAACCACTTGCTTAACTCCGACATATTTGGTTCATTTCTCAGAGAAGAAAAGACACATTTAACACATATTTATTATAATACATATGTATCTTAATGCTATTAGCCTGAAACCACTTGCTTAACTCCGACATATTTAGTTCATTTCTCAGAGAAGAAAAGACACATTTAACACATATTTATTATAATACATATGTATCTTAATGCTAATTAGCCTGAAACCACTTGCTTAACTCCGACATATTTGGTTCATTTCTCAGAGAGAAAAGACATATTTAACACATATTTATTATAATGCATATGTATCTTAATGCTATTAGCCTGAAACCACTTGCTTAACTCCGACATATTTGGTTCATTTCTCAGAGAGAAAAGACATATTTAAAACATATTTATTATAATACATATGTATCTTAATGCTAATTAGCCTGAAACCACTTGCTTAACTCCGACATATTTGGTTCATTTCTCAGAGAGAAAAGACATATTTAACACATATTTATTATAATGCATATGTATCTTAATGCTATTAGCCTGAAACCACTTGCTTAACTCCGACATATTTGGTTCATTTCTCAGAGAAGAAAAGACACATTTAACACATATTTATTATAATGCATATGTATCTTAATGCTATTAGCCTGAAACCACTTGCTTAACTCCGACATATTTGGTTCATTTCTCAGAGAAGAAAAGACATATTTAACACATATTTATTATAATGCATATGTATCTTAATGCTATTAGCCTGAAACCACTTGCTTAACTCCGACATATTTGGTTCATTTCTCAGAGAGAAAAGACATATTTAACACATATTTATTATAATGCATATGTATCTTAATGCTATTAGCCTGAAACCACTTGCTTAACTCCGACATATTTGGTTCATTTCTCAGAGAAGAAAAGACACATTTAACACATATTTATTATAATACATAATATGTATCTTAATGCTATTAGCCTGAAACCACTTGCTTAACTCCGACATATTTGGTTCATTTCTCAGAGAGAAAAGACATATTTAACACATATTTATTATAATACATATGTATCTTAATGCTATTAGCCTGAAACCACTTGCTTAACGCCGACATATTTGGTTCATTTCTCAGAGAAGAAAAGACACATTTAACACATATTTATTATAATGCATATGTATCTTAATGCTATTAGCCTGAAACCACTTGCTTAACTCCGACATATTTGGTTCATTTCTCAGAGAAGAAAAGACATATTTAACACATATTTATTATAATGCATATGTATCTTAATGCTATTAGCCTGAAACCACTTGCTTAACTCCGACATATTTGGTTCATTTCTCAGAGAGAAAAGACATATTTAACACATATTTATTATAATGCATATGTATCTTAATGCTATTAGCCTGAAACCACTTGCTTAACTCCGACATATTTGGTTCATTTCTCAGAGAAGAAAAGACACATTTAACACATATTTATTATAATACATAATATGTATCTTAATGCTATTAGCCTGAAACCACTTGCTTAACGCCGACATATTTGGTTCATTTCTCAGAGAAGAAAAGACACATTTAACACATATTTATTATAATACATATGTATCTTAATGCTATTAGCCTGAAACCACTTGCTTAACTCCGACATATTTAGTTCATTTCTCAGAGAGAAAATACCTATTTAACACTTATTTATTTTATATTTATTATTTTTATTGTGATGGTCTCTATTCACTTATTTATGTGTCATTTTAAGAAAACATGATGAGCCTAGGAAATAGGCTAACATGTTTTCAGTTTGAAACTATGTTTAATTTCCATTTTAGTTTGAAACCATGTGTAGTTGTCTATTTCAGTTTGAAACCATGTGTAGTTGTCCATTTCAGTTTGAAACCATGTGTAGTTGTCTATTTCAGTTTGAAACCATGTGTAGTTGTCTATTTCAGTTTGAAACCATGTGTAGTTGTCTATTTCAGTTTGAAACCATGTGTAGTTGTCTATTTCAGTTTGAAACCATGTGTAGTTGTCTATTTCAGTTTGAAACCATGTGTAGTTGTCTATTTCAGTTTGAAACCATGTGTAGTTGTCTATTTCAGTTTGAAACCATGTGTAGTTGTCTATTTCAGTTTGAAACCATGTGTAGTTGTCTATTTCAGTTTGAAACCATGTGTAGTTGTCTATTTCAGTTTGAAACCATGTGTAGTTGTCTATTTCAGTTTGAAACCATGTGTAGTTGTCTATTTCAGTTTGAAACCATGTGTAGTTGTCCATTTCAGTTTGAAACCATGTGTAGTTGTCTATTTCAGTTTGAAACCATGTGTAGTTGTCTATTTCAGTTTGAAACCATGTGTAGTTGTCTATTTCAGTTTGAAACCATGTGTAGTTGTCTATTTCAGTTTGAAACCATGTGTAGTTGTCTATTTCAGTTTGAAACCATGTGTAGTTGTCTATTTCAGTTTGAACGAGATAGTTTCAACAATATTTATATCTGAGTCGTCGAACCGTTTTTGACTTGTTTCTCTATTTTTCGTTGTTTATGGGTGTCAGGTAGTGTAAAGTCTAAACAAATTTAATCGAGTAGTTACGTACAAGCTCTTGGTAAACATTTTTACTTTCTCTTAAGGCTCTACCGCTTCTTTGAGGTTAGAAAAATCATTAGATTGAAAAGTTTATTGGTTCTAAGCAAGATATCAAAAATCTAATCACAGGCTTCATTCCTAATTTTAATTCTGCACAATTTGAGCCCTATTTCAACTTCCTATGATAAATTGTACAGGCGCCATTTCAATACAACGATAAAACTCGTTGTATTAAAATGTCGCCTGTACTATTTATCATAGGAAGTTGAAATAGAGCTCAAATTGTGCAGAATTAAAATTAGGAATGAAGCCTGTGATTAGATTTTTGATATCTTGCTTAGAACCAGTATAATTTTAATTATGGCCGTTAACTTGGAGTACACCATCGTCCGATTTGGCTCAAAGTGGTCTCATAATTTTGCACTATTTTTGCACATTTTTGAGACGCCAAGAATGAATTTTGCGACGCCTTCTAAATCGCGATTAATCGCATGTCAAAGTTGTGCTTCAAGTTAACGCTGGAGTACACCATCGTCCGATTTGGATCAAAGTGGTCTCAAAATTTTGCACTATTTTTGCACATTTTTAAGACGCCAAGAATGAATTTTGCGACGCCTTTTAAATCGCGATTAATCGCAAGTCAAAGTTGTGCTTCAAGTTATCGCTGGAGTACACCATCGTCCGATTTGGCTCAAAGTGGTCTCAAAATTTTGCACTATTTTTGCACATGTTTGAGACGCCAAGAATGAATTTTGCGACGCCTTTTAAATCGCGATTAATCGCAAGTCAAAGTTGTGCTTCAAGTTATCGCTGGAGTACACCATCGTCCGATTTGGCTCAAAGTGGTCTCATAATTTTGCACTATTTTTGCACATTTTTGAGACGCCAAGAATGAATTTTGCGACGCCTTCTAAATCGCGATTAATCGTATGTCAAAGTTGTGCTTCAAGTTAACGCTGGAGTACACCATCGTCCGATTTGGATCAAAGTGGTCTCAAAATTTTGCACTATTTTTGCACATTTTTAAGACGCAAAGAATGAATTTTGCGACGTCTTTTAAATCGCGATTAATCGCAAGTCAAAGTTGTGCTAAAAGTTAATGCTGGAGTACACCATCGTCCGATTAGCTCAAAGTGGTCTCAAAATGTTGCACTATTTTTGCACATTTTTAAGACGCAAAGAATGAATTTTGCGACGCTTTTTAAATCGCGATTAATCGCAAGTCAAAGTTGTGCTTCAAGTTACCGCTGGCGTACACCATCGTCCGATTTGGCTCAAAGTGGTCTCATAATTTTGCACTATTTTTGCACATTTTTGAGACGCCAAGAATGAATTTTGCGACGCCTTCTAAATCGCGATTAATCGCATGTCAAAGTTGTGCTCCAAGTTAACGCTGGAGTACACCATCGTCCGATTTGGATCAAAGTGGTCTCAATATTTTTCACTATTTTTGCACATTTTTGAGACGCAAAGAATGAATTTTGCTACGCCTTTTAAATCGTGATTAATCGCAAGTCAAGTTGTGCTTCAAGTTATCGCTGGAGTACACCATCGTCCGATTTGGCTCAAAGTGGTCTCAAAATGTTGCACTATTTTTGCACATTTTTGAGACGCCAAGAATGAATTTTGCGACGCCTTTTAAATCGCGATTAATCGCAAGTCAAAGTTGTGCTTCAAGTTACCGCTTGAGTACACCATCGTCCGATTTGGCTCAAAGTGGTCTCATAATTTTGCACTATTTTTGCACATTTTTGAGACGCAAAGAATGAATTTTGCGACGCCTTTTAAATCGCGATTAATCGCAAGTCAAAGTTGTGCTTCAAGTTACCGCTGGAGTACACCATCGTCCGATTTGGCTCAAAGTGGTCTCAGAATTTTGCACTATTTTTGCACATTTTTGAGACGCAAAGAATGAATTTTGCGACGCCTTCTGAATCGCGATTTATCGCAAGTAAAAGTCTTGCACCTATAGTTACCGCTGGAGTACACCATCGTCCGATTTGGCTCAAAGTGGTCTTAAAATTTTGCACTATTTTTGAGACGCCAAGAAAGAACTTTGCGGCGCCTTTTAAATTGTTATTAATCGGAAATAGAAGTCGTTATCCTACTTAATGCTGGAGTACACCATCGTCCAATTTGGCTCTAAGTGGTCTCAAAATTTTGAACCATTCTAAATTTTGACCTATTCTTGGCGTCTCAACCAAGAATAAATTTTGAGTCTTCCGATTTTGATGAAATTTGGTAGACATGTTCATTTTACCAATGCCCAGGACGAGGTCGTTGTACAACGTTATTCGTTCAAGCGTTCACGCGCAACGCTCGCTTAAACGTGAACTTCAAATTTAAAATTGGAATTTTAACTAATTTTATTTACAGTTTCGTATTTCTTGTTTTGTTTTTCTTACTCTAGGTGATTTTTTTGTAAACTCAATATTTCATCCGTAATTATTTGGCATAGACAAAAAAATTTCATTTTATGACCGGGCGCTATTTTGGAATAGATGTATATTGTAGGGGTTTGTTTGGGGTAAATGTTATATTTTTCACTTGATAGGTAAACCCTAATCCTAATTTATCATTTAAAAAATTGTGCTATAAAATTCTCTCTGTAGCAAAATATAAGATTTCACCTCTTAGCATTTTTTTAAAAAACCAAAATGTTGCTTGTTATAAGGCAGTTAAGTTGAAAAATGTGCGTGTTTGCATCACAATTACTAGCAAAATATTGGGTACTCAAAAAAAAAGAAAAAAAAAAAAAAAAATCGTAATTTGTCATTACATTTGTACTCTTTAAAGTATTTTTTTTTTTTTTTATAAACCCAATATTTCACCAGTAACTTTTATACAAAAACATTATTTTTTTAGACCTGAAGAAGGACTGAGTTCACTGTGTAGTGTAAACTGAGTTAAAATAGAAGAATCACAATCGTGATATTAGCAATAAAAGGTTATAGAGGGAGTAAGAAGAAAGGCAAAGGGGGTTAGGGAAGTATACCTCTAACACCTCTAACCATGCTCGTATGTTGTGGCTTCTAAAAAAATTATAAAGGAGTCGTCGCATCGCTAGTTTCATAGAAAAGACGACAATTTCTGTCTTACTATCACTTTATATTCTCCGCATTATTAACTTGAAAATGAAAATAAGATTATAGATAATAATTATTAGTGCAATTTTTGAGACCACATTGCGACAAATCGGTTGTTGGTGATTCCAGCATTAACTTGGAGTAGACTGTGAAAATGTAAATTGCGACGCATCAAACAAGTTGCAAAATTCATACTTTGTGGCATCACAAAAATCAGGGGCGGATCCAGGGGGGGCGAGGGGGGCGACCGCCCAGGGCCCCGCGCCTTGGAGGGCCCCGCGCCATAGAAAATTAAAATAAAATACTTATACTTTACAGGCAAATTTATAGTTCATAGTGAAGATTGTCCGCGGGGCCCCGTGCCATGTACAAAACATGAAATATTAGAATTATAAAATTCAGTCGAATTTAGTTTACATAATAGAGCCTAATTACCTAAATACCTTTTCGCGGGGCCCCTCGCTATAAAAAAGTCAAATAAATAAGTTATAAAATATAGATTTTTTTTTATGTTTAAGACAGCCCGCGGGGCCCCGCTCCATATAATATTAAGTGAGTTAACGTCCTAGTGTTTTCTCACCCTCCCCCTTTTCAAAATGATGACGATTTAAATCTTTATTATGTGTTCCACCAATATCTAAACGTCCAATTTAATTCGTTTTTTTTTTCAAACTGTTCCTTTTACATTACAAAAACGATTTCGGTTGTAGCATCTCGATATATTCAATTTTTTTTAATTATAGGGAAAAGTATGGAAGGTTATGGTAAGTTTAGGTTGAGTTTAGTACTTTTTAACCTGACCTAACAATAGCCTTCTATCATTACCCTATAAAACGTGACATTTCGTGTATTTTTTTAAAACAAATAAATAAAACACTGAATGTATCGAGATTCTACATAACCTTAATCGTTTGACAATGTAAAGAGATATGTAAAGAAGACAAATCCTGTAAAAAGGAATAGTAAAAGAAACTAAGTATATCGGACAGTATACGAAATAATTGGGCCAATTAGTGCAGTTTTACCAATTGATGTCAAAGAGAAACTTCACCTCAGAGATACATAAAAACGCTGTTTTGAGAGGTCATATATAAAAAATTTTCCGGACCCCCCTTAAAATGTGTCTTTGAAAATTGAACTAAAAACTCGGCACTTAAATGGAAAGTTATAAGCTGAGAATATGAACTCTGGGAGTAAATTTAAAGTGAGCGAGTGTAGATTTCAAATTATAGGACTGATCACAAATAACACAGCTTAACTTTTTATTTACAATGATAATTTAATCATAGAACCCAAAATATCATGAAGAAGAATAAATAGTTAAGTATAACAGAGCTTAATTATTACAATAAAAATGTTTCTTTTCGATTACGTTTGCAAAGAAAATGATGATTAGTTGAAAACTATATAATTTGAGAGGATTTATGTTCAAATAATATGTTACATTAACATCATGAGCAGAATTCTAATTATTTTAAAGTTTTGAATTATTTTGAAAGCAAAAACGTTTGACTGGCCCTAAGTGAAGGGAATTAGCCGTAAAATAGGATCAAGTTATAAGTGGTTTATTATTAAGTTACTTTATTGTTTTTTATCAGCAATTCCACTTGAGACCACTTTGAGCCAAATCGGACGATGGTGTACTCCAGCGTTAACTAGGTGCACGACTTTGACTTGCGATTAATCGCGATTTAAAAGACGTCGCAAAATTCATTCTTTGCGCCTTAAAAATGTGCAAAAATAGTGCAAAATTTTGAGACCACTTTGATCCAAATCGGACGATGGTGTACTCCTGCGTTAACTTGAAGCACAAGTTTGACTTGACATTAATCGCGATTTAAAAGGCGTCGCAAAATTCATTCTTTGCGTCTCAAAAATGTGCAAAAATAGTGCAAAATTATGAGACCATTTTGAGCCAAATCGGACGATGGTGTACTCAAGCGGTAACTTGAAGCACAACTTTGACTTGCGATTAATCGCGATTTAAAAGGCGTCGCAAAATTCATTCTTTGCGTCTCAAAAATGTGCAAAAATAGTGCAAAATTATGAGACCATTTTGAGCCAAATCGGACGATGGTGTACTCCAGCGATAACTTGAAGCACAACTTGACTTGCGATTAATCGCGATTTAAAAGTCGTCGCAAAATTCATTCTTTGCGTCTCAAAAATGTGCAAAAATAGTGCAACATTTTGAGACCACTTTGATCCAAATCGGACGATGGTATACTCCTGCGTTAACTTGGAGCACAAGTTTGACTTGCGATTAATCGCGATTTAAAAGGCGTCGCAAAATTCATTCTTTGCGTCTCAAAAATGTGCAAAAATAGTGCAAAATTATGAGACCATTTTGAGCCAAATCGGACGATGGTGTACTCCAGCGATAACTTGAAGCACAACTTGACTTGCGATTAATCGCGATTTAAAAGGCGTCGCAAAATTCATTCTTTGCGTCTCAAAAATGTGCAAAAATAGTGCAACATTTTGAGACCACTTTGATCCAAATCGGACGATGGTATACTCCAGCGTTAACTTGGAGCACAAGTTTGACTTTTGATTAATCGCGATTTAAAAGGCGTCGCAAAATTCATTCTTTGCGTCTCAAAAATGTGCAAAAATAGTGCAAAATTTTGAGACCACTTTGATCCAAATCGGACGATGGTGTACTCCTGCGTTAACTTGGAGCACAAGTTTGACTTGACATTAATCGCGATTTAAAAGGCGTCGCAAAATTCATTCTTTGCGTCTCAAAAATGTGCAAAAATAGTGCAAAATTTTGAGACCACTTTGATCCAAATCGGACGATGGTGTACTCCAGCGTTAACTTGGAGCACAAGTTTGACTTTTGATTAATCGCGATTTAAAAGGCGTCGCAAAATTCATTCTTTGCGTCTCAAAAATGTGCAAAAATAGTGCAACATTTTGAGACCACTATGAGCCAAATCGGACGATGGTGTACCCCAGCGATAACTTGAAGCACAACTTTGACATGCGATTAATCGCGATTTAAAAGACGTCGCAAAATTCATTCTTTGCGCCTTAAAAATGTGCAAAAATAGTGCAAAATTTTGAGACCACTTTGATCCAAATCGGACGATGGTGTACTCCAGCGATAACTTGAAGCACAACTTTGACTTGCGATTAATTGCGATTTAAAAGACGTCGCAAAATTCATTCTTTGCGCCTTAAAAATGTGCAAAAATAGTGCAAAATTTTGAGACCACTTTGATCCAAATCGGACGATGGTGTACTCCTGCGTTAACTTGGAGCACAACTTTGACTTGCGATTAATCGCGATTTAAAAGGCGTCGCAAAATTCATTCTTTGCGTCTCAAAAATGTGCAAAAATAGTGCAAAATTATGAGACCATTTTGAGCCAAATCGGACGATGGTGTACTCCAGCGATAACTTGAAGCACAACTTGACTTGCGATTAATCGCGATTTAAAAGGCGTCGCAAAATTCGTTCTTTGCGTCTCAAAAATGTGCAAAAATAGTGCAAAATTTTGAGACCACTTTGATCCAAATCGGACGATGGTGTACTCCAGCGTTAACTTGGAGCACAACTTTGACATGCGATTAATCGCGATTTAGAAGGCGTCGCAAAATTCATTTTTGGCATCTCAAAAATGTGCAAAAATAGTGCAAAATTATGAGACCACTTTGAGCTAAATCGGACGATGGTGTACTCCAAGTTAACGGCCATAATTTTACTGTTTTTCCTAACCTCAAAGGGCGGTAGCCTTAATACATAGTATATACCATGTAGAGAAAAAATATTGTGATGTGAAAATTCGTTTTTGAGATTTTGATGGATTTACTCATTTTAAAACACCTGCGTGTTCTGTGTCCAAAAAGTTGTTTTTAAAACATGTCTGTCTGTTGTTTGTGGAGTGTGTAGACGCAAGGAGCCTAAACTACTGGACTGATTTCGATGAAATTCCGCGTACATGTTCAGAAAAAATCATACCACAAGGCGAAGTATAGGAATCAATTTTAGCTCTAAATTTGGTGTCGCTACCTCCCAAAACTCTAGAAAATTATTTTCGAAAACAGTAGTCCACTTAAATACGAGTAATTTAGTTAAATAAATCTGATTTTGGTGAAAATCAAAAACTAGATGTAAGCAATCTGTTAAATATTTTTTTGTTCATATACAAATATTTACACCATATGATTTCATTACAGGGTTTTCTTTTTTTTGTAGAAGTGATATTTTAACTCTTTAAACAAACTATAGCCTATCTTGAAGAGCAGTGGCGCACCCAGGATTTTCTTTTGGGAGGGGCACACATGAAAAAAAAAGGGGGGGGGGGGAGAGAGAGAGAGGATGTAATGTGGGCTTAGCATAATCACAGACAATTAAGAAGTCTGGTTTTCTTTGTTCTCAAATTACTTCATATCAAGGGCGGATCCAGCCAATTTTTAAGGGGGGCTGGGCTATATTATATTTTATTATTAAAAGATGTACATTATATACCTAATAGATTAATGTTTTATTTTAGTAGCCAGAAAAATAAATTGGTACATTTTAAAAATATTTTAGTTACGTGAATTAACAAAAAAAAAATAAATAAATAAGTACGCCAAATGTTTTGAGTTCAACAGAAATTAGCTGATAGTATTAGGTTAAAAATAATTTAGTAGGGTATCTAACAGTCCAGTCAATAAATACAAAAAATAGTCTTCCTTGCCTTAGATCGGGTATCTGCAATTTTTAAAATCTTATTTTACAATTGAACTTGTTTGTAAATTAATTAATCGATAATTATAAACTATTAAAATTACTACTACTAACTATTTTAATTAAATTTAATTAATATGTTAAAGTAAAACTAGATTAAAATAAGAACCCTTAAAACAAGAAAATATTTAATTAAAAACTTGATTTAAAAATGTTATATTGTAACCTTTCATTCAAAATAAACAATGGATAATAGTAAGGAAGAAATTCGTCCCACTAAAAAGTTCTGACCATGCGCAGTCGTAATTTTATGTAGATTTTTTTTCTAAGTTCTATAGACGACACTTTTTTATGTTTTTTTTTTTATGGGGGGGGGGGCACGTCTTTTTAAACGGCAAAAAACAATATTTCAGGCAAAACTAGGTATGTAATTACATATTATATTTATTACTTTACCACGTGCTGCGGAATTGCATACTTTAATGTTAGGTCATGGGCTTTGGGGGGGGGGGGGGGGGGGGGGGGGCACGTCTTTTTAAACACCAAAAAAAAAAAAATATATGTCGGGCAAAACTAGGTATATAAGTAATTACTTATTTATTGATTTTTTTGACTATCACAGCACTATTACTTTAAAATGTGCTGCGGAATTGCATACTTAAATTTCAGGTCTTTGGCATTGGGGGGGGGGGGGGGGGCACGTGCCCCCCCCCCTGGGTGCGCCACTGTTGAAGAGCTTGAAGTGACGCAGTAATAGGGGTTTTTTTGGATTCGACCCCTCCAGCGCCCTCTAGTGCCAAATAAGATGTTTTTGATGGTGTACCCTTGTTGTCACAAGTGCTTTATTATGTGAAAGCCAAACCGAATAAAAAGTACCTACAACAAGCGATGAATATGAGAAAGAGGTCAGTATGAGGAAATGTTTGAGCTTGAAGATGATATAAGGTCAGAGGCTAGAAAAAAAATCGGTCAGATTTTATAGAAATCCGAAATATCAGCGATCGCAAATATATCTGCCAAATTTAAAAGATAAATCGTTTGTCTAGCACACATGAGCCGAATTAACTGATAAATTTGTTACAATAAATCGCTTTGATAAAACTGCTTGTTAGTCAATGGCCATTTATACCAATTTATCTACCGATTTAACGGTGAAACAAATGTTTACGTGTGTACCCAGTACCCAGCTAAACACTAAATACAAACTAAGAGAAAACTTAATTCAATTGTAATTTAATTATTACTGACCTTTTCGTTGGGACACCCCGAATTCGGGTTCTAACTAATTCACACTTTTTTTTAGATATATTAAATAATAAATTAATGAAACTAGATATTATAAGATCTGTAGGCGAGTCATATGTTGTGATTTAAAAGACTTGTAAACAATTGTTGGACCCTATGACCCCATGAACGTTTTAAGATAAGCTCGTACTATTCAGTCGAGTGTGGAACGCTGAGAACCTTACATCTACGATTTTAAAATACAATTTTCAATTCACATTTTACGATTTTGGTAGTATTCATACTACGGAAAAATTAAGTTTTAATTTAAATCAAATTATAATTATTATTAACTAGAGAACTATATAGAGGCCTGTGGTTCAAATCCCAGCGCTGGAGTGTATTTTTCTCTGTCTGTTTCCCGTAGTTAATAATAATTATAATTTGATTTAAATTAAATACGATTTTCGTAAATAAAAGGTAACTTTTTAATTATTTTATTTAAATATATGTATGACTAAGTTAATTTAAAATTTTGATGTACTTATTTTATTGAAGTGAGCTTAGTTATGGTTTATTGCGTATAGTATTTTTTTATTTTGCACTACTAAAATAAAAATTAGATAGAGAAAACCCTTCGCAAATATATATTTTTATCTTGGTAGTCTTCTATATGTAATATCTTTGTTTGCATATTATTATTTACTGTGATTCTTTCCATTCCCTATATTTGTTTTATATTATCTATAAACCCATATTTGTTCTTTGGGAAAGTGCCTTACATGCGCTTATATTATTTGATATTTAAATTGACTGCATTTATGTATTTGATTGTTTTCCTTAAAAATATATTTCCTACAAAAATACAAATGAAATTTAATTTCTCGGGATTGCCTCCAGGATATGATTTTCAAGAAATTACAAGAATTTTTATTGAAATCGGTTCCAGTCGCGTAAACATACAAAATACATAAAAACATTTTTGTAAAAAAAACAATACATTTTTAACTTAGGTAATAATGAAAAACTTTAATGTCTAAAAATAGTTTGATATTTTAGTAAAAGACCACAAAATATTTAAAAGTGTCAAAATCGAATTTTATTTTATAACAGTCTGAATTGATTATTTTTAGAGATGCAATCGTCATCAGATATCCGAAGAACATCGAGAGATTTGAAAAATTACCAACGGCTTTCGAACAGTTACATTATTAGAACAGGATTAGGAAGGGAGAACGTGCCACCATCAGTACCCAACCAAGTTGAAAAAGCTACTTCATCAAGACAAGATGTCCTACATCGGCCTTCTACATCGGCGTCTCAGCAACCCTTCCCAGCCAAAAATACCGAATTGATCTTTGCAGATGAACCTAGTGCCAAAGCACCAATATGGAGAATCACAAATAAGCGATCCTCCAAAACGAGTAGTGATCTTAAATTAAAAACGGCGATGAAAACAGCTAAAGGTATAGTTAAATCTATTTCTTATAAAACCCGGAACATTTAAAAAATTTAAACAAATAATAACTAATAGTTGCGTCGGTTCTTAAAGAAGAAAAAATATTATGCTCGTACTTTTTTTTTCAATTGGCTGATAAATCGTACTTTGAAAACGTATTTAACACGCGTTCGAATACGTAATTGAACAAATGAATTTTAATATTTAAGCTCTTTCTATATTGATCTTAATTATTGATATTTCGATTAATTAATACAGGGGTCTACAACCTACAGCCAATGTCCCATCCGGCGCATGAGTGGTTTTTATATGGCCCGCCTCAGTGCTGCCAAAGAAGTTAATAAATGAACAAGCCGTACAACAAAGTTATAGTACATAACTACTTAGTCTAGTATTTTCCTTTTGTTAGTTGTTTCGAGTTTATCGTGATAAGATTTAATTATTATTGAATATTTTATCAAAATTTACCAGAAAAATAACTTCTCCCTGGCGAGGAATCGAACCCTCCCGTCTATAGCTATCGAACCCCCTGACCTCCCGTCTATAGCTATCGAACCCCCTGACCTCCCGTCTATAGCTATCGAACCCCCTGACCTCCCGTCAATAGCTATCGAACCCCCCGACCTCCCGTCTATAGCTATCGAACCCCCCGACCTCCCGTCTACAGCTATCGAACCCCCCGACCTCCCGTCTATAGCTATCGAACCCTCCG